>JAPYZC010001143.1:0-21489 GCA_030522665.1 Ichneumoninae sp. A BG-2022a
TATTCGATCGCATGACATTTGGGAAGATACAGATTCCCTTATACATGACATACCACTCGTGCTGACCGGTGCAGTAGATTTCCTTATTGTATTGAGATTGATTCAACATTTTGACAAGGTACGCTTTCGGTATATGCATGTTCTATGACAAACACATCTTTAATCGGAAACTTTGCAGATAAAATTGTCGTTCGAGAGTATGGAAAGGCATTGGGAAATGTTTAAAAATACATCTGCAGTGATTGTCCTAGACAAGTACGCCGAACGTGGACGATGCATAGTCCTCGTTTACTCGAGTAAACAATTTTTGTTTTCCTTTGTCACAATGCACGACATAAGCGTAAATTTATTATTGCTTATTTGTGCTTTTAATTTGCCAGCGTTTACGTCTATTGTGCTACTTTTCTACTGCTTCTTATGTTTATCTCCTATGATACTGGACGTGGTGAATCCTCTCAACGACACGCGGTCGAAAATATATATTTTTCATACAGAGTACGGTGTTGATAAGGATAAATACTATTGGTTCATACTCGTTCATGAATATATCGTGACGATGATGGGGATTGCTATAGCTATTGCCGTGCAAACAGTGTACTATACATGGGCCGTTCACGCTTGTGCGCTTTTCGAAGTCGTAAAGTGCGTATACTTGTTTCTCGACCAAATTGATAGCCTGAGACCAATGATTTCCCCCTGCTTTCGGACCAACCCGAAGACAAGCTGAAAGCCAACCGGTCATTCGGTGCGATAAACTAACTTGTCCCAACTGTGGTAGAAATTTTAGAGCATTACATGAGGCTCGCACAAGTACCGGAAAAATCCTGAGGGACCCCGATGAGATGTCGACCTAATGTTTCAAAACTTTTAGTAAAGAACCTCCTAGAGGTCAACTTTTTGATCGATGTTTCGAAACCAGCCGCAATACCAAAAGCCATGTTTGTCGGCTACATGGTTGGTTTACAGTCGGATGCCGAAAACACCGCAGCTCTCAGCTCGCATGCACAATGATCGGGTGGCATTACGACTGGTTTTAAAAGATCGAAAGCATCCCAAAAAAGTAATCCAACGTTACGGCTGGGTGGTCTTCGAAGAGATCGTGTAAGTTGAGTTACGACTCTCACCTCTACCGGACAACCTTTAAAAATGGGGAAAACCATTTAGTCTCTGATTTGCGTATTCCGGGTCATGACCGTTATGCGGGGGGTTATTTGTTAGTCACTCGTTTGCAAAACGTATACGCTCTGTCTCTGTAT
Organism: Ichneumoninae sp. A BG-2022a; assembly: GCA_030522665.1. Lineage (NCBI taxonomy): Eukaryota > Metazoa > Arthropoda > Insecta > Hymenoptera > Ichneumonidae > Ichneumoninae sp. A BG-2022a. The sequence goes on from JAPYZC010001143.1 coordinate 1,257, forward strand.
GCATATAAACATGCGAATGAATACAGCGAAAGATCGTATACGTTTTACAAATGAGTGATTACAAAATAACCCTCCTAATCACGACCCTCGGCCGGCACAGAATAATTTTGGAACGCAAATTGGATTTCCTCCATTCTAGATCTAGAAGGCTAAAAGTATTAAAAATACGAAGAAAACAACCCCAATCAACCTCATTTCGCCCGAACTTTCCTTTCGTATGGTATTCATTCCACTCAGTAGAGGGATAATGTAATTCAATTATTAATCGATTGACTATAAAAATTGTAATAGCTTTAACTTAAAGCTGGGTACAGACAAACACACGGCGAGTAAGGAAAATAACATTACTCGTTGGAACGACTGGAATTACAAAAAAATCTGCGACTGCATCACTATTCACGAAATGGCGATAAGGTCAGTGGGTCACGTTACCGTTTATAGTTAAGCTGTGGGCGTTCAACGTGAAGTTTTTTTTATTAGTTTACTGTCGAAGTTCCTACAATTTAACTCTCCATACGTTGATCGTTCCAACATTTTGCTGTAGGTAATGTGGAATGCTGACTGAAGTTAAGATGTGGGAACCCGGTCGGTCACGACCAGTTAATTTGTGGGGATTTCGACTGTATTTGTGTGCAACATAGTTTTGCAGAACTGATCGAGAGCATTTGTAGTGGACCTTTCGCAACAACATTATGCTGTCTTTCGATGATGATAGTCTTTACAGGCGTACAAGTAAGTTAAAACAATTCAATTTCGGGATATATATTTCATTTCGGAAAAAAAGTACCTGGTGATGACTATTGTTTATGACTATAGGCGCTGATATTTTCGAAACATCGAAACGTGGTGATACAATCAGCAGTCTACATAATGGCTCAGGTATTTAATCTTTTAATGATGAGCGTACCCGGACAGGAATTGATAAATCATAGTAAACAAATACATACAAATGCGTGCGTATAAATGAATTCACTTGTCGAAAAAGTTTGCCCGTGTTATTTATTACACTTTTTACCCTTTAGTTATGGCTTGGAGTGGCCGGATATGTCAGTGAAAGCTCAAAAGCTTCTGATACCAATTATGATACGAAGTAGCAAACCTTGCTATTTTACCGCCAGAAAAGTTTACATTTTATCACTGGAAAATTTTGGTTCGGTATGACATTATCACGTTTTAATGATAAATCGCAATTTATCACAACTATCGATTGCACAATGTTGTGATTAATATTTTTAAACGGTTTTTCAAGACGATACGGACAGTGATATCGTACTTCATGATATTCGCGCAAATGATTTAATCGTTCGGCTCATACAGGACCTTTGTGTATTTTTACCTTCTCATCACATACGAAGTATGTAAGGACGGAGAGTACGGAAATCTACACAAATTTTACGGTCAGATTGCAGTCTAAAAGTATGTTGTGCATATCCCAGAACGCAACGCATTCGAACTATTTTATAATTTCTGTCTATCCGTCTGAAGGTCTGGGTCGTCCGAAAACACAATCACTTTTCAAAGGAACTTCGGATCGCACCGGAACTTGCTGGATTTATTCTACATAAATTTTTTTGTTTTAGTATTACGTTTCGAATTAATACATCTATCCTTTCTGATAATTTACCTCAAATGTGAAATAAAATTATTGAAAAATAGTTTCAAAAATTGTAACTATTTATCATTAGTATTGACAATGTGCCAATTATCTTTGCGCCTTTTTTAAAAGTTCTCTTACTTCTTTTTTTTTACCGATTTTTTGCTTTCGTGAAATTTTTTTTTTTTAAGAATTCCATATGTACGATTTAAGAATGTTCCAAAACATTGAAAAATCACAAAAATAGATTGATTGAAAACTGAGAACAAAGTATTCTCTGTTAGAAAGCAAAATTATTGGACATTTTTAAAAAAGGTTGCAACAGCTTGGAGCTCTTCCAACAAGATGATAATCTTCTTTGCCGTCCAATTCTCGAATCCATCTACAACAACAATAATACGTTGTAAACGAAAGATAAGGTCTAGTCACGGGTGTCCGTGGGGTGTGTAGGCGTCTCGTCCGGGTATCAGAGAACGTTTCCGGGTGAGACACGATACTCCTATCTCGAGGCGCTCCGAGCGCATCCGCGTGTCTATGCGATGTACTCTCAAGAGAAAAGTCTGCTCGATACGACTCGTGCATAACGACCTTTTTTACCAGCCGAAAAGAAAAAAATAGAAAGAGTTTATTCCGTGCTAGCTGGATCTCCGGCAGCGTACCGACCAGCTGTAGATACTCCGACTGAATGTGGGGAGTAGAAAAAGGGATTTGGGGATTAAAGCCATCGTCGGTCTCGCACCGCAGATGCGGGCCCCGAAGAGGCTGCAGCGAGGCTCGGGTGAGTCGCCGGAGAGTGTGCGGAGGCGGGCCGAGGAAGCGAGACTGGCTAGAGTGGGGGTCGCTGCAACAGGAGAGCGAGGGAGAGCGGAGGTCTTTTCATTCGAGAATCGTGCCCACTCCGCCGGAGGGAAAGAGCCCGCTGACCGACCCGGAGGATTCGTGTGGGCGAGAGCGGGACGGCGAAGCGAAAGAGAGCGTCAAAGGAGGAAGAGGAAAAGGAGAAAAAGGGAGCGCGATAGTAAGAGAGAACGTGCGAGCCAGCGAGATCTCTCGAGTCTCCCGAGAGCACAGTTAAAGCCTGGTGGGCAGACGGTGCGAGTGCCGGAGTTTCATTCGCGTGGCTCACTCTCAGTCTCTCCGGCGAAACTAAATATTTTGTTTGCTTTCGTCGTTTTACTCGTACACTCTGTTCCAGTGCGCTGCTGCGAACAGTTCGATCGCTTCGCGTAGATCGTCCGCAAACGCTGGACCGTGATAGACAAATTCCGGAACGGTAGAGAAAACAAAACTGCGAGTAGCTTGGACCGGAGGGAGAAGCAGCGGAGAAGTGCCGCGAGTGAAGGGACGCCGCAGCCGCTGCGTTTAGTCACTGCGACGCCAGGTACAATTCTAGCTGCGTTTTTACTCGTCCCCCGACATTGGCGCGAATCACCGTTCGCGTCCGAATCTTCCTTCGTTAGACCGACCAATAGACCTCCGTAGATCGTTGCTTTCTCTGGTTCTTCATTCGGTGCATTTTTTTTTTTTTTTTTTTTTCAGACTATCTATTCAACAACGTTGAGCGGGAATATTGCGAAGGGAGATAAAAGAAGATAAAACCGGATAGAGAGGAATGTGGCGAAAGGAATAAATTCTCGACCGTTTGTAGAATCACTTCCGCGAAGCTGAGCGATACAAGCCGGAGAGAGAGTGGATAGAGCGGCGGAGAAACATCGGAGAGAGAGAGCCGGTGGAGATAGAGAAGAGGAAGAAAAAAAGAAGAGCGCGACCGGCGCGCCGTTCCGATTCGTGGGAGGGCAAAGCCGGGGAACGGTGGCACAACAGAGGGTATAAGTGTACACTGGCGTGCAGTGAGGACCGAGACTCCTTGGCGAACGGATGATCAAGTGAAGCGATCCCTCGGAGTTTATCGGAGTTTATCGAGTTCGAAATCCGGATTACCCGCACGATGAGCCGGATTTTGAATGGAATTTTAATACTGGTCGCTGTAACGGCGACCGGAACAGCGGAACCGGATTTTTCGGACGGACAGTTTAACAGGATAAACAAGAACCGGGACGAAGTAAAGTGTTACGACGATAGTGGAAAGGCCCAAGTGAGTACACGAGATTATTATTCCGACAATTTTTTTGTTTTTAATTTCCATCCAGGCAAATCGAAACTCGCATAAGTGAGAGCCGTACGCAAGACCCGAGCGGGCCTCGAGGCGCGTAAGAAATTATTCTTTCTATTTTCGGCCGGGGGGTACGTAGAATTTTTGACCTCGGCTCGGACCGCGTACGAGCGGCAGTGGGTTATCTCCAGCCGGGGTTCAAAGTCGCTTGAACTTTTGGCGATAAAGCGGGTGTTCGGCACGATAAAAAAAAGACGGACATAGATAGGTTTTTCGTGAGAGGAGAATCTGTCCGAGGGAGGAGACGAGCGCGGGCCGAAAAATAACTCTCGCACGTGTCCGGGAAAACTATACGATTTCGAGGTCCATGGTGCTTTGTACCTGGAACGAAAACGCAAGCTGCGCTCGATGACACTTTAACCGCTGGTCGTCTTCCGCTTACGCGACAAAGAAATAATTTTTATTAATTTTTTTTCATTTTCGGTCGCGAGTTCTTTCAACGCAATCGAGGAAACTATTTATCTTTGAAACTAACGTTCCGACTGTCGCCACTGTTTTTCATACCGCCGATCCGGTACGCGCCGGCTTCGTAAACGGATGCTCTCTCGAAAGCAACGAACTCGGGCAACGAGACTCGTAACTCGTGGGACTTCGCTATCTTCGCTCTGGCGATAAAAGCGTTTTATGGCGTTTCGTCGTGGTCCACGCTCACGCTCTTTCTCGTTCACGGTTTCTCGGTATTCCGTTGATTACCGGACGAGAACAGTGGCGGGCACTGTGTCATCTCTTTCTGTTCACATGCCGGACGTTAATATCCTCCGATATCCAATCCATTTCCTTTACATTATCATCTATATATATATTAACTAGCCGGTTGTTGCGGCGCGGTCCGCTTCGCGCCCTCCGTACAGACTATAAAATTTTGAAACGGAAGTTTGGATTGTTCGACGATTTACCGGGAGTATGTCACTTCAAACCGGAAGTGACGTATTTCCGGTATGATGGCACTTCCGGTCGAAACATTAGATTTCCAAACCGGAAGTAACGTATTTCCGCCGTGACGTCATTTCCGGTAGAAAAATCAGATTTTCAAACCGGAAATGACGTACTTCCGGTACAGAAATTTGATTTTCAAACCGGAAGTGACGTATTTCCGGTGATAATCCACCGAAACCCACATAATAAAACCTGAATAATACCAGAATAGGAGAATAGTAATCAGAGTTGGGGGGGGGGGGGTTAATGTGAGGTCCTGGATAAAATTGGGTGCAAAGAAACAAACAAGCGAACAAGCGATTTTCCAAAATATATATAAGATATTTTATTTATTTTTCGTATATTATTACAGAGATGTATACCGCCCTTCGAGAATGCGGCGTTCAACGTTCTGATGGAGGCCACGAACACGTGCGGCCAGGACAACAGGCCGACAGAGTTTTGTAAGCAGACCGGCGTGCAGAAGAAGGCCTGCGAGGTCTGCCGTGAGGGCGATCATCCAGCGTCGTTTCTCACCGACCGCGACAACAACGATAACGCGACATGGTGGCAGTCGGAGACCATGTACGAGGGAATCGAGTATCCGCACAAAGTTAATTTGACCCTTCACCTCAGTAAGTTGGCCCATCTACGAGTTAAGACGATTCGCCAATGACGAAATGCCCTTCGTCCCAATCCGTGGCCCTCCCGGGGCCACTGCTCCTCCAGTCGCTTTCGTGGAATCCGGGAAGAGATAAGACGGCGAAGCCTGAGACGTTCATTCATCGGCGTTTGTGAACTCTTGATCTTTCTCTGGCGTTAGGACGGGCAGTATAGTTAATCAACATCCTCTCTTTTGATGATATAAAATATCTCGATGGTCGTTGGACGATATGTGGAAGCTATATCAAGAGAAGCGGGAGCGTTTCGACGCCGAGCGCTTAAAAAAAATTAACGATAGGCTACCAAGCAGATAGCAACTTGAGTAACTGCTTAAAAAAAAATAAAAACAGTAAAATAACCGAAAAAATTACGGTAGTTCAGGTCACTTTTTACTCCGAAGAAATATCCATATTCGAAATTCTGGGCTATTTTTACCGTTATTTTTATGGTTGCTGAAGCTGCCAGGGTAATTATACTCCAATATGCCGGAAATGGTACTTTTGTATTGATGTTATTTGAAAACGAAGCATCGGTTCGGAATTTTGAAGACCCTCTCGCAGTAATTTTTACCTTAAACATTTAAAGACGCAGAGTCGAATGAAGAAATCGTCGTATCGATCATTTCTACGACTTTATGGTAAATGAAGATTGCAATTTCTTGTTTCCTTTGAAGTTCTTCCGAGACCTTTTGTCACGTCTGTGCCAGGTCGAGCTTCACCGGCGTGCTCGTTTCGAGGCTGCACGAACAGATAGACTAGAAATCTCCGTCAGAAAAGCAGTATAGTTAATCAACATCCTGTCGTTTAATGATATAAAATATCTCGATATTCGTTGGACAATATGTAGAAGCTGGGTCTTGCCGAAAACATTTAAAGACGTAGAGTCAACTGAAAAAATCATGGTGACAGTAATTTCTACGATTTGCACGGTCATAATTTTTTGTTTCCTTCGAAGTTCTTACGAGACCTTTTGTCACGTCTGTGCCGGACCGAGCTGCACCGACCTTTAAATGCTCGTTTCGAAGCTGCGCGAACAGAGAGAGTAGAAATCTTCGTCGGAGACGTCTGCGGGCCACATGTGTCCCGAGATCGTCGAACACGGTGGTACGGGCTTTTCCCTACCGCAGACATAGGCGTCGAGACCCTTCGAGATAAGCGTACCGCTCAACAATTTAATCTCCCTTCGTTCACAGAAAAATCCTTCGACATAACTTACGTGAGGGTATTGTTCGAGTCGCCGAGACCCGAGAGCTGGGGAATATTCAAGAGGAAAAATCAAAATTCACCGTGGGAGCCGTACCAGTTTTACTCGGCGTCTTGTCGGGACATCTACGACTTACCCGACACCAAGGACACGGTTCGGGGCGACGACACTCGAGTTCTGTGCAACTCGGAGTACTCCGATATATCGCCGTTGACGAGAGGAGCCGTCGCCTTCTCCACTCTCGAGGGACGTCCGTCGGCCTTCCAGTTCGACACGAATCCCGCTCTCCAGGTCATTGATCTTGCATTTCGCAATTTTTTAAAATTATTTTTTCGGTGACTAAATACATGGAGAACGTAACAAGAAATACTAACTTTGAACGGAGCCCGAAAAAAAAACGCCCTAGAAAAAATATTTAAAATATTAAAATAATAAAATACCCCCCTCACACGGGGGGGGGGGGTATTTTTTTGAGGGAGTTTTTTCCAGGGAGTGTTTTGAACATATGTAAATGTAAAAAAAAATTCTATGTATAGTGTGTGATAAGACGTTCCTCAAAATTTGTTTATTTAATTTTCCATGGACTTGGGAAAAAAGAAATTGAAGAAATAAGGTACGATGTCTTACCGCGTTTTCTTTTTTCACTCCGCAGGAATGGGTCCAAGCGACCGATCTGCGAATAAGCCTTGATCGTCTGAACACATTCGGTGACGATATCTTCGGCGACGATCGAGTTCTCAAGTCCTATTACTACGCGATCGTCGACGTAGCGGTGGGTGCGCGTTGCGCTTGCAACGGCCACGCGAGCGAATGCGTCGACAGCACAAACGCCGACGGAGAATCGCAGAAAGTCTGCCGGTGAGCTTGATTTTTCCGTAAAGCCGAACGAGGATCCAGACAATTAATTGACAATTTTGTAATGTTTAATTTTTTAAATTTTTTGCAGCTGCGAGCACAACACCGCCGGCACGGACTGCGACGAGTGTCTGCCGTTTTACAACGACGCTCCATGGGGCCGCGCAACGACCACCGACGTTCACGAGTGCAAGCGTGAGTGCAATAACTTTTGTCCCTGTCGCAAGCTGGTTTTGTTACCCGCCGACGTGTCCCGCCTTATTTGGACTTAGTCGCGACACGGGCCTTTATAAGTGGGGGGGGATTCCGCACACCGATTCCTCTTTCTTCTTATTATTTTGCCTCCATCCCGCCGTCCAAAGTCCCCTCGCTGCGACAATCGCCAATCGGACTGATCGATTATAAGATGAACACAGTTTTAATCCTAATCCTCTCCGATCGATCGTGAACGCGCGACTGGGACACGGGGGACACGACCGGGAGCGAGCAAGGGCTATTGCCCCTGGCAGTGAGTAGGTGGTAACTCGCTTTACCTTCCGAGCGAGTGAGAAGTCACTCGCGAGAGGGGATTCGCGGGGAATAACTAGTCTTGACTCTGCAACCCGAGCTCGCGGTTCACAAGTCGGCTGCACTTTCGTCCGATCACATTCGAGAATTTATACAGTCGATATGCGGTTTGTCATATTCGCACTCTCTCTCGTTACTCCGATCTGTATTTCATTCCGATCGAATGGGTTTTTTCCTCGATCGCCCGCTTGGCCACGTAAGTCGTAAGGTGATCGATATAGTTTTTTTTTTTTGTAGAAATAATCACCTTAATTTTTTTCTTTTTTTTTCAGCTTGTGAATGCAACGGATACTCGGACCGCTGTTACTTCGACAAGGAACTGTACGACAGAACCGGCCGAGGCGGCCACTGCACGGATTGCCGTGCCAACCGAGCCGGAGCGAATTGCGAGCGATGCAAGGAGAATTATTATCAACGTGCCCAGGACAGCTACTGCGTGGCTTGCAGCTGTAACGAGATGGGTTCGAGAAGCTTGCAGTGCAACAGCGCTGGCAAATGCCAGTGCAAGCCTGGTATCACCGGAGAGAAGTGCGACAGATGCTCGCCCAATTTCTACAATTTCGACTCGCTAGGATGCACCTCGTGCGAGTGCAGCGTCAAGGGATCCTTGGACAACGAGCCGAACTGCGATCCCGTTACCGGAGCTTGCACTTGCAAAGAGAACGTCGAAGGCAAACGATGCAGAGAGTAAGTTTACTCGAGCCTGATTCGTAGCAGCAAATTATTAGCATTATTGGAATTAATATTGAGCTGCCTATTTTTATTTTTGATCCTCTTTGGAATTACAATTAGTATCGATTTCATTTAAGAAATGTTGTTTTGTCCCTTAAGGTGCCGCCCTGGATTTTTCAATCTCGCTCTGGACAATGAATTCGGCTGCACACCGTGCTTCTGTTATGGACACTCTTCGATATGCAACCCCGCCAACGGCTATTCCAAAGTCACCATCGAGAGCATGTTCGTCCGAGGAAACGAACGGTGGTCGGCGAGCGTCGCTGGCAATCCTACTCCGTTGCACTATGACGCCGTTACGCAAACTATCTCCGTCATCGCTCCTGATCGCGACAACGTTTACTTCGTTGCTCCAGGTTCGTCTTTGCCCGATGTCTGCATTAAATTAGCCCTCCCTTGCGCTCTTTCCGTGACTAATGACTCTCGCATCTTTGCACAGAGAGATTCCTCGGAGACCAGAGAGCTTCCTACAATCAGGATCTCACGTTCACCCTGAGAATCGCGGAAAACGGACCGGCACCTACGGCGAGGGACATTATACTCGAGGGAGGAAACGGCGAACAGATAACACAACCGATCTTCGGCCAGAATAACCCATCGCCCAATGTTTCCGTAAGATCTTGATCTGCAGTTTTTTGTGACCCTGAAGATATCTGCATGAGACTAAATGTCATCAAGTTATAATGCATGTGTTTTGCATCGCAACAAAATTCGCTCGGAGCAATTCTCATAGGGAATAAAATTCTACAATTTGTTTGCTTCCTAAAACAGTGCATTGACACAGAAACTTTCCAAAGATAACATTTTACGTCATGCAAATACTTCAGGGTGACATTTTATTTTATTTTTTATTGTTCACCACGCATAACTTACAATTTAATTTCCACAGCCTCAAGAGTACACGTTCAGACTTCACGAGCACGCCGACTACGGATGGCAGCCGAGACTGAGTCCTCGAAATTTCATGTCCATCCTATCGAACCTCACCGCCATAAAGATCCGAGGAACTTACACGCACCAGGGCAGGGGCTTCCTCGACGACGTGACACTGGAAACGGCGCAGCGCGGCGCGGCTGGAGAACCCGCCGATTGGGTGGAACATTGCCAGTGTCCTCACGGCTACGTCGGCCAATTTTGCGAGTCCTGCGCACCCGGATTCCACCACGACCCTCCGAACGGTGGACCCTTCTCACTCTGCGTGCCTTGCAACTGTAACGGACACGCCGATATTTGCGAAGCTGAGACAGGTGCGTGAATTAGCACCGTTGTTTCCATTTACTTGTAAATGACTGAGCCGTCGATAAATGGCTTATTAAAAAACATATATTGCTTCAGGTCAGTGCATTTGTCAACACAACACCGCCGGCAGTAACTGCGAGCTCTGTTCCCGAGGATTCTACGGAAATCCTCTGAAGGGCACACCGCACGATTGCCAAGCTTGCCCTTGCCCGGACAACGGAGCTTGCATCCTCCACGGAAACAATCCGGATCCAATCTGTTCCGAGTGCCCCTCCGGCCGCACAGGTTCGTTGAATCAGCATTGAGCTGCCTATTTTTATTTTTCATGATCGTTGGTATTATAATTAATTTTTTTACCCAGGGGCGAGATGCGAGAGCTGCTCCGATGGATACTTTGGAAATCCGGACAAGGGTGAGGCCTGCAGACTTTGCGAGTGTCACGGCAACATTGATCTGAATGCTGTGAGAAATTGTAATCACGAGACTGGCGAGTGTCTCAAGTGTGTAAACAATACAGCCGGTTTGCATTGCGAAGACTGTCTGTCAGGTACGATATCTTTATTAAATTGGCTGATACATCGTTGGAACAACGATGATGCATTAACTGGCAAGCTTGTTAACTGGCTCGATGTAATTTTTTAGGATACTGGGGCGATGCTCTGTCGGAGCGTAAACAGGATGGCTGCAAACTGTGCCAATGTTATCCACCCGGTACAGTCGAGCTCGACGACGGAACTGTTGCCCCTTGCAATCAACTCACCGGTCACTGTACGTGCAAGCCCCACGTCACAGGCAGAAATTGTGACAAGTGCGAGGATGGATATTTCCAGATTCTCAGCGGCGAGGTAAAACCTCATTCGATTTCAAGTACCAATCGGAGCATTTTGCAAAAATGAAGAGCTATAGAAAGAAACAAATTCTGACATCAATGTCATATCATTGCAGGGTTGCACGGCGTGTAACTGCGACTCGGAAGGTTCTTACAATCGTACCTGCGACGCGACGACGGGACAATGCGAGTGCCGACCTGGAGTTACCGGTAAACGGTGCGACGCCTGTTTGCCGTATCAGTACGGATTTAGCAGAAACGGTTGCAAGCATTGCGACTGCGACACTATCGGCTCGCAGGGCTTGCAGTGCGACGCCAGTGGTCAATGTCCCGTGAGTAGAAAATTTTACAAACTTACTTTCGTTGAAAGATTGTAAGATTGATTAACAATCTTTTTTTTATGACCGTTTCAGTGCCTGACGAACGTTGAGGGCAGACGCTGCGATCGTTGCAAGGAAAACAAACACAATCGCCAGTACGGATGCGTCGATTGTCCAGCCTGCTACAATCTCATACAGGACGCTGTTAATCTTCACCGAAGACGTCTCGCCGATCTTCAGGGAACGCTCAGGAAAATAAATAACAGTCCAACAGTCATCAAGGATTCCGATTTTGAGAAAGAACTGAAAAACGTTGAAAATCGCGTAAAGACGCTCCTACAGATTGCCAAGCAGGGATCAGGAAGTAAGTTCGATATCGCGTAAAGAATCATCCTGCGCGTTTGTCGATTCTGATTCTTCACTTTTATATTCTTCAGACGAGAACAAGACGCTGGTCGAGCAGCTCGACGATCTCCGAGATCAACTTAATCAGATCGACAAGATATCGCAGAGCGTAGACGCGACGGCCGAGGTTGCGCGCAGAACTACCGAAGAGGGTCGTTCGAGCATCGAGGAAGCTGAGATCGTTCTCGACAAGATTCACGAACAATTGACCGTGAGCTTCGAGATAATTTATTTTAGATCACCGTTTCGCAATCCGTATTCTTATACGCGATATTTTTTTCGTGCAGGACGCGGAAGATTATCTCGCAACGGACGGTGCCACCGCGCTGGCCGAGGCGAGAAAGCGGGCTGATCAAGTTGGTCAACAGAATCAACAGATGACGGCGATCGCTCAGGAGGCTCGTGTCTTGGCGGATATGTACGGAAATACTTGGTCTTTTCTATATAGTAAATCGATAAATCGTGCATACGCTGACGAATACCGTTTTATTTTTGTACAGCAACACAAACGAGGCCAAGAAGATTCATATGCTGGCTGAACAAGCGCGAAACACGTCCCTCGAAGCGTACAACTTGGCTAAAAAAGCCATAACGAAATACTCCAACATCAGGCGAGTCTAGGCTTTCCGATTCTAACGACCTCGTATTTATTTATTTTATATATATTTTTTTAATCGTTACATTAAATTTGACTCTGGTGTTTTTTCAGTGACGAGCTCAGAGACTTGGAGAACAAACTGGAGCTTTTGGAGGATCGTTTCAACGAAGTGAAAAATCTTACCAACACCGCCGCCGCGAAATCCGCCGCTGTGGAGAAGGAAGCTCTTCAGTTGTTGATTCTCGATCTCCGCGTGCCGACTGTGGACATCGAGGATTTGAGAAATCAAGTGGAGGGCGTCAGCAATGATGTATGCACTTAATTTATCGTCTACACGAGTCCGCTCGAAGCTGTAACGTCGAATCGATATTGAGATGCTCTCATTGTAAATTCGGCAGGGACTGGCCATAAAGGAACAGGCACAACTGTTGCTGGTGCAAAACGAGCAGTGGCTGAACGACCTGGCGAACAAGGCAAAGGAGAGCGAGGGACTTCTGGAGAGGGCCCAGGATCAACAGGCGGCAACGGCTGAATTGCTGTCGGAAGTCGACGGAGCCAACGAGAAAGCGAAGGACGCTCTGAAGAGAGGAAATCAAACTCTCCACGAGGCTCAGGAAACACTGAAGAAGTTGGGTGGTGAGTATCGATGCATAGTAAATGATACATTTTCTGTATCTCAAAAAAGAAGACTAAAAATTCATTCATGTCTCGCATTCCGTAGAATTCGACGCCGAAGTACAGAAGGAACGAGTGAAAGCGCAGGAGGCTCTCAAGAACCTCGGCGAGATAGAAGATATGGTTAACGAGGCGATTACGAAAGCCAACGAGACTCAGTACATCCTGAGAGACGCGGAAAAAAATGCCATCGCTGCGAAGGATATCGCTGTCGAAGCTCAGGTGATTATTTACGAAATATTCCTTTTTGTCCACGACGATGACTTGAGGACTCATGTGTTTTTTAATCTGTAGAAAAATGCGGACGAGGCAAGCGAGAACGCCAACATAATACGGCAGGAGGCTAACAAGACGAAGCTGGACGCTCTGCGTTTAGGAAACGAAGCAGAAAAATTGCATCAGAGAGCCGAGATAACTAACTCGATTGCCAGAAAGCACGAGGCGCGCGTAGAAAAGGACGTCAACGTTACGAACGAGGTAAATCACCAAGTGGGTCAAGCCCGAACGAGTGTGAGTCTGGCCAGTCAACAGGTGGACAAAGCCCTCGCTGAGGTCGACGAGATTATAAAGGAACTCGACGCCCTACCCGAAATCGGTGAGTCACGCTGAGATAGATTGTCTGTCGCTATTCCGTTACCGGAGTAGTATATTTATTTTTTGTTCGACTGACCGGATGTTTATTTTATGTTTTTTTTTGTATCTCCAGACGACGCCGATCTGGATCGTCTGGAAGAGCGCCTCATAGCTGCGGAGAAAGAGATTCAAGCTGCGAACTTGGATCAGAGAATCCGCGAATTGACCGAAGCGAAAAATCTTCAGACTCAGTGGGTTAAAAATTACGAGGACGAAGTTAGCAGATTGCGACTCGAAGTCGAAAACATCGACGACATACGAAAGGCACTGCCGATCGATTGCCACACACGCGTCCGTCTAGAACCATAGAGATTATTACTTTACGTGCCATAAGATACTTACGTAACGGAATGCAGAAAGATACCGCTGCGCCTTTCTCCGTGCTTCACCGTAAAATCAGCAAAGCCTTCCTTCGACGGGACCACTCGGGCCTGAGAATAATCACGCGTCATCATACGTTGAAATAACTCGAAATAAAAGGATAAAGCTTGACGCGTCTACTCTCGTACGTTCCACCGTGGCGACATTATACTTTACGGCAATAATGAACAATACCAAAGATTCGAATAATGAAATCGAGCCGTTATCCGTCGGCCGAAACCTGAGACGCCCATTCATCGACGAATTATTATTTGTTTCCTTTCGACGACCAATTGTATCTTTTTTATCGCTTTAGTATCTTTTATCATTAATAGTTCAGAATCAAGGCTTGTACCCTCGTTCGTATTCGGGCAGTAGGTCTGAAACAGTCTGGAGCATCGCGCCCACTCCGTTCCTCATCTTTCTTCGACAATCTACTGTCCAGTCGACGTTTATTACGTTATTAACATAGAATGGAAACATTATGTTTTCACTATATAAAATAATATAATGAGACATTTTTATACGATGTAGCGTAGTACAAAATGTAGCATTAAGGATCAACGAGAATAAAAAAAATATATTGAAAAAACAATAAACAAATTGTTCAACACGAAATATAAGAACGATCCCTGGACGAATAAGACAATGCTGCGTGGACGGGAATCGAGCGAGAGATCATTCCTATTGGTCAATCAATAATCGGATATATTTATTAGAATAATTCAGTGACGAAATATCACCAATAGAAACAATCGTGGAAGCTGGAGACGAAACTTAACGTATCGAAATTACATTTAATTTCACGATGATAAATCGTGAGAGGGGGGGGGGGGTTTGGGAGTGTTCGTGGTAGTTCGAGAGGCTTCACTTGATTATAAACAAAATAATTAATAACACCAATATACCAGTCAAGACTCCAATGGCTACCCATTGTCTCCGATCTAAAACAAACGGAAAGTAACATCACATGCGCACACTTGTAAAACTATCGGTATAGTTCTTTTATTTTTTGTTATTCGTTTTTCTTTTTTAATTTTTATTTTCAATGTTTTATTCTTATTCTTTACCTACAGAAGTGTTATAACAGGGGAATGTATGTTTTTTTGTTTCGTGACTTTGCCAGTTTCTTCAATTCTCCGACGTCTTAGTTAAGCTCACTCGTTATTTCTTTAAATTACTTTTAGTATTTTTTTTCGTATTAAATGAATTTCTCAAGAGTTATGTGTGGATGGTGTACAACAACGACCGCTACACAGAATAACATTTGTCCCTATGTCACAAATGAATAATGTACGAGTACATTTGGCCCTCAGTTTCATGGTAAACTATTTGTTCTTATTCCTTTTTTTTCTTCTTTTTTATCTTTGTTAATGGAAGTACAGACTGACCGCACCGAGCACCGTTTATCCCGAAGGATCAACGATAAATTCCAGCGGATAACAACGATCTATGAGTTCTCATTTGTATCCCCGAGGATATCTAAACTAAGTACAACAACGGGATCGGCTATCGTCATCCGATCGGCCGAGTACGCACGCCAATTAAGGTAATTGACGTTTAATTCCGTCGCAAATCCCTCACTATAATATCAATACGAATGTACGTAGTTTTCATATACGATCCCTCTCTTGTGTCGACAATAAATATCCATTCTAAATTTTTTCATCTAAAACAACATCTACAATCGTGGTCGGTAAAATTTCTCTAATATACACGTCAACATTATAATATAAAGTTGCAATCAAAGCAAAAGAGAAAAAAAAAATCGTCTTTTTATGTTGTCTTTTTTTGTTTCAAGTTTCATACTGTATAATACAAAAACGTTCCTTGGCTCTATTTAAATGTCGCTCGTTTTATTCTCGCCAAATTCTAGTTGCTCGCCGTTACGGTTTACCAAAAATAATGCATTTACATAGGTGTACGTGGCCTGCGATATTGTCAGTATTGCAAACAATTCTACCCTCCCCCTGGTAACAACTTTAACTGCAAGTTCCTCTCTATCTATTATCTCTAATCATATTAGGTTGGCATTTCTCAGTTTTATTTGGCATCGAGTCGATCGAGGATCTCAACTGTCTTTACTTAGGAAACAAGCGGCAAGAAACGGCGTGGCCTCCTCTCTAAGCCAGTCAGGACAATCGAGTTAACTGGTAACGAGGCAGCCGGAATGAGAAACGAACGATAGAAGATGGAGGTGGAGGTTTAGACCGGTTCGCCATTTGAGCTGAACAAAAATTCAGACTACTCGGCGTAACACAGGAAACAATTTGTAATAGTGGTAGAGAGAACTGACAGCGAGGACGGCTTTGCCGAAAGGTCATTTACACCGGACAGAGAAGTTGTGGGCGCCGGAATGTAATTGCTATAGTTACCATTGCTCATGTGAAGAACCTTTGCCATTTTCTTCATGGTCGCGTCCAGCTTCGAGTCGGTAACCTCCAGTTCGTTACCAAAATCGTCTAGCATTCTAAAAAAAATGTACAATTTACGTCGTAATATTTGTCATTGCAGGAAAATAATTTTCTCCATTTATTTTTTTTTCTTTCAATTTTTTATGAAAACTTACACAGCTTGTTCGTCCAGCTCCGAATTTATCTGATGAGACACGGTTTTGAGGGTACCGATGCTCTCACCGATTATATCGAGCTGGTCGTCCTGCTGTCCCATCATGGTGGTTTGTTGTTGCATCGTGGACTCGAGAAACTGTCTGTTAGGACTGTCAATCTCATTCTCCAGTTTGCTGTACTTGGTCGTTCCATGATTGAGTGGTACTCTCGCGGGGCTGTTGTCGAGCAATGGCTGAAAAATCGACACGCGAACGGTAATGAAACGTCACTGGAACGCATCGCCGACTGAGAGTGGAAAGCCCAAGTTTTATTAACCGTGTAAACCATTATTCCTGACCCATCGGATGTCCGACGTCGCACGCAGTCAATGACGAACTAAATTGACGCTAAGAAGCTTTACTTATTCAATCATGCGCGAAAGCCCTCCCCTCCAAGCCGATCAGATGATCGCACAGCTGACCACTTACGATCGAGTGCAAAGATGGCGCTGGGCCATTCGAATTACCGAAAAAATTGTTATCGTTCGGCTCGTATTTCATAGTTTCCTTTCAAGCTTGTAAACAACGAACGAGACATACATGCTGCCTGTGACGTCGGATTGAAAATGCATCGAGCTATTGTTTGGTCGAGTGTGTCGAGCGTAAGATAACGGTAGGTAGGAAAAAGATTGAATAAACTAATTGAGATTGGGAACAGAAGCATAGCGGAGTGTTCGAAGGATCGATGGCTCGAATAGGGTGAGTCGTCGTACAAACCTGCCTCGCTGTGCGATCACGGTCTCTTCCACGGCTCAGGTTCATCTTGTCTTTCATAATCTAAAACGTAACGAGACACTCCGTTTAATTGGACTGCACCGGGTTTCGAGGAACCCGAGTGTATCGTAATCGTATATTTACATCTATATAGTGTATGAGTGTTTAACTCGCGTGTACAAAGTCGTAGGACTAGTTCAATTCGCGTTACCTTGACCTCCTCGCGTGTGTGTTCGATGAACGTTCTACGCACAGTTAGTTCCTTGTTGTCGATCTTAAATTTAGTTGGATTTTTCTCTACGATACGTGCGATATTGAAAAAAAATCGTCAAGGTAGATCTTGGATTAATCGATCGGATAAAAAAAGCGTGAATTATCTCGTGCAATAAAAAAGGATATAGATCGTGTCCTCGAGATCCTCGAGATCCCATTCGATCGATCGCAAAGCGTTTCGAAGTTCGGTTGTTGTCCAGACGAGTTCCTCGCGGGAAACCGGAAGTCCTCCGGCGCCAAGTGCGGTAGGTGTTGATGCGGCGCTGCCGTCTACCTGCGACTCCGACCAACGACCGTACAGTCCACGAGTTTTGTTCAAGGCCTTGCACACCTCGCTGAGAAAGAGAAAGCCCTCACGCTCGTGTATTTCGAATAACCCTTAATTATTATTTACGGGAGCGTGAAAGGGTCGCGAGCGAGGACGATGAACCTCGTGCACCGAGTATGGGGCACATGCATGTTTACGCTTTGTGAGATAAATTTGGATCGTCCGACGGCGGGTGAGTAAGCGCGTCCCGTCGACGATATCGACTGTGCCTTAAGCCGCGAACAATATCGCTGTCGCATCCCAGCTGTACAATGCCAACATATATACATACATGTCGCTGGAACTAACGCGGAAAGCTTATCGGCAGATAAACATCAACGAGTATCGACGCAATTCACGATACAAATCTCCAAGCGCTAAACTCCGCGGAAAAAAAGATATTAAAGAGTTGACGGACTCACTCTTTGACGACGAAAAATGGATCCTCAAGCGTCATTCCTCCCTCGAATTTAAAAGGGCGGCCAGTCACGCCGCCTCACGTCTCTCACAGAGATGCTGGCATTTGATTTACCAAACATCGGTGAATAGTTCCGTAAAATACTGTCGTCCTGTTTTTATCGTCCGAGTGTAATTCGACGCGCTGCAGTTGAAACAACGAGCAACAATCAAATTAAATAATTGACCGTCGCTCAACACTGACGCTTCTGCGAATGTCCCTTCGTATTATGACGTCTGCTCTGTCCTCACTCGACGGCCCCAATGCAGACGACTATTTATTCGATTTTGACGTTTGCGCGAAACGTGTGTTCCGACAAGCAGCCAGTGCACTATTGATCTCCGCAGTGTTACCACCACACGAGAACTTGGAGGGATAATGTAACGTCCCTAGGGTCCGACGGGCCGGGATTGCGTCGGAAATTTACCTGTCACATTTCCGGTTATTTCAGATAAATCGCGGCGAAAAAGAACAAAAACGTCACATCCGGTGGAAAACTAATATTCGAATTCGACTAGTTGGTTTCCACAATATTTAAAACTGGAAGGTTTTTTGTGGCTAAATTGACTTATTTCCGGTATGACGTCACTTCCGGTCCAAAAATCAGATTTTCAAATCGGAAGTGTTTCCGGTAGGACGTCAACCTCGTTTCAAAATCGAATTTTTTATCCGGTATAAATTCCGGTCGAAAATGAAATTTCCAGACCGGAAGTGATCTATTTCCGATAAATCTCCGGAAATCTGCATTTCCGGCTTCTAAATTCCTCAGCCCATCCTGAGGACGCGAATTGTCCGGGCCACAACGGCCTGCTAGTTTTTAATATTGTAGAAAACAACTACTCGAATTCGAATAGCAGCATTCCACCGGAAGTGACGTTTTTGTCACGGGTTTATATAACAAGTTCGTTTTTGTAACAAACCGTGTTTTAATTTCTGTCATCGATACACATTTACAATATATATATATATATATTTATTATGTATATATTTATAGGTCTTATTGTTATAGCTTTCATCGATATAACTTTACCGATAGTGATGGGTAATGTGTAGATTTTTTCCGCATACGTAACAGTTTATCTTTTACAACATTCTCTCGATGAACTTTCACGCTGTTTTTTTTCTCTATCTTTTTGTCACAGTCACACGGAGTTATCGCACATATATGTCGCGCCTGGCTTCTCCTTTCTGGTCAATTTATTATTTTTCTTCTATCAGCACGATTCTGGAATAATTATCCGAGTCACAGCATTCTACACGTACAGCGTCGATTAAGGGGGATATGTATCTTATGTACAAAGAAACAATCTACCATCCGCTCCTCGCGACTACAATAGCATTTTTTGTTTGTTTGTTTGTCTTGTTTCATCTACGCGACGTTCACTGGTTCTGTAGCTCGCACGAACTCTTGATTACAAAAACAGAATAAATTAATCGTATAAAACGATCAGCGTTCTGCGTCCTATTACAAAGAAAAAAAAAAAACAGAAAATAATTATTTCAGTCATCGTAAATGATCTGACTGTACTAATCGAATGCTTCTCGATTATCGGGACGCAAATCGCGAGTGGCCTACACGCGCTTCTCGCCCTTTGGTACGTATAAAATAAAAAATGAAAAATATATAGAAGAGTGAGGTGAGAGAAAGAGAGTTAGAGAGGCAGAGTGAAAAAAAAGGAAAAAGAAAATATTAATAAACCGTCGATAATTTTCGATATCGTGATTCGCGACCCGACGAGTCTACGGCTCTTATTCTCGGTAATATTTATATACATATTACTACACATAATACGGTAGATATTTAAGTTACTAGTTCTGATAAACGTGTATAAAATTCCGTGGAACCGTGTCGTTATTTAAAAAAAAAATAATATATAATATATGTAATTGGAGTAAATGTATGATCGTTATAGTTGCGTAAAAAACATGATTGGAACACGTTACTTTCGCGATTCGTCATGATGCTGTAGCAGAGTCACTTTTTTCGTTTTTTTTTGCCTAGAGAAAAATTGCGTTCAAACGCATCCTCGAGTCTCTCCCGTTTGGGTTGCAAAAGGAAAAAAAAAAAACAAAATAAAAATGTAAATGATTTTGCGACTATGAAATACTGTCA
>JAPYZC010001144.1:0-21487 GCA_030522665.1 Ichneumoninae sp. A BG-2022a
ACGGCCATATTCTACTGATCCACCGGTATTTTTGCACTTGAGTAAAGTGCAGAAACACCAAAGTCTCAGAAGAAAGCGCCTCCCGCTCAACGGTCGATGAGCCAGCTAGCGCACGGCTAAGCGGTCACCCATCCAAGTACTGACCGCGAGCGAATCAGCTTGACTTGGGGGACCACCAGAGCCGTGCGCCAACCGCGCATCCACCGCTGTCGGTATTTTGTTACTATTAAAATTTTATTATTATCAAATATTTGTTATTTTAATGAATCTTTGGCAGTTTCATTTTGATCCGCATTCTGTCACCTAGACCGAAAAGTCGTTAAGTGGTTTCGATCTTGTCTGTGGCTTTGCGTACACTTGAGAACATAAATACTGACTTTTTAAGCTCTGGAATGGTAAAGTGCAACAACTCACTCAGTAAACTGACATCCATATCAAGGCTCGGTACTAATGCGGATCAAAATGTTATCGTCGCAGGAAATGGGTCATAGCACAACGTACTGTATAATTCAAACAATAAGTGAATGTGAGCCACATTCTATGTGGCTCACATATATTTTAATTAAAAAAAACAGTACTAATTATCATTGTTTGAAAATAATCACATTGCGATAAATAAGGAATTTGGGTATCATGTTTTGAAGTTGGTGTGCATTATTTCTAAAAAAATCTAGCTTCAGTCAATTGAAAT
Organism: Ichneumoninae sp. A BG-2022a; assembly: GCA_030522665.1. NCBI lineage: Eukaryota > Metazoa > Arthropoda > Insecta > Hymenoptera > Ichneumonidae > Ichneumoninae sp. A BG-2022a. The sequence goes on from JAPYZC010001144.1 coordinate 692, forward strand.
AAAGTCGAGCTATTACCATTGATCTTCAAACGCTATTTGTACTAATAATACTGATATTTACTCTCATTGTCAATATATTAAATAAAGACTGAAGATACTTATTGTCAGAAACGTTTCGATAGTGCTGCGCACATATTTTCAACTAACGTTCCTCCCCCCCCCCCAGTTATTATGACACTTACCGCATTTGTGTAAAGCGTTAAACTTACATTATAGTCAAAACTGTGCCTGCGATTTTTTCCCTGCAATCCATCGATTACATGCTCAGGAAATTCGATCCACAATGGCTCCTGATCCACATTCAGACCTCCTACCTTACGTACCGAGAACACCGCAAACGAGAAGGAGGCGCAATACACGACCATTCATTGTCGGATTCAGCTGAGGCACTGATGGAAGTTTTGTATATTCCAGAAACTTCATTCGAGTACAATATACGTCATTTACTTTATCCTCCACTGTGTGGCGTCATTCGTGCTAGATTGTAGAAGTTTATAACATGCAAAAGCACTCGGCTGCACTTCCGTGACGAGTTTTAAATTGCGCGGTACCGTATTTCAAGGCCGAATTGATACGTGCGAACATCGGCAGCATAACAGGTAGATTCATCGGTCGATAATGTTTCTCTAATTAGCCTCGTATATCACCTCTGCAGAAATAAATTGCAGAGCGATGCAGCAAATCGCCGGAGTGTTTGAAATATTCCATACATTTTTCAGCATTTATTTTTTTCGATGTTTTTTTAATGGACGTTTATACCTGACAACACATCAAATCTGAAAAAGACATGCCCGTGACGGAGCAATTTGGTTCTACGAATTCGCAATCGGGAGCTAAAAAAAGTAAAATCCACCATCGTGAGAGACTGCAATCCGTGCAAACTTCAATCATGGTGATAGTGGAGTAAACTCCAATTTACATCACATTTTGTCATTATTCGTCAAGCAAGGGGATTACATTATCCAAAATTAGTGACGAAACAGCGATTCGTTGCATCATGACGAGCTTTCGAGATAACCGAATACTGAAGTACACGTTTGCTCCGCTATAGCAGGAAGACGGGGACAGGGGAGAACCTGGCGCAGGAAATATTTAACCGCGGTACAAATTGCAATTTAACCGCGCCAGCGCGTTTGATCTAGGGCTTAACTGATATCATGTAGAATATACATTACTGTTATAAGATGCGCACCACGGCTGTACCGAATATAGTTTAACTTGCGCCGCTCAAAGGAGGGATAACGATTTTGCAAAGTTATACGACGAAACGTGGATCGCTCGAAACTCAATTGGGTGTGTTTTTTCGTCGTGGAGAGAATTTTTTTTTAAACTCCGTTTTTTAAGTTCTTCGCGTCGAGACGCTACCGCATCTCTTGATAGCAACTTGTCCAGGATTTACGAAGATATCGCTCGCATCATGGAGGCGAAAGGGATGGGGAGGTAAATTGACCAGTGCACATCGTAAGCAAACGAGGCAAAAACAACCCAAAGCAAATCCAATACCAACTCTGCACGGAGTGAATTTTTCATAAAAACATGGGAAAAATCGCTAAACAGCTTAGTAAACTGAAAATATTCCGGTAGTTTAGGGAATCTCACCGTACTGTTGAATGAAAATAAATTATGTGTGTATACAATGTAGTATGGGAATCGTCTCCATACATGTTTGGCCCAAGTCGCCACAAATCCCACGAAAATGTTCATATCGTCTAGTCAAATTCATCACACGGGTATTTCTATATTCAGGCATCCGTTTAGGTTATATTCTAATGCCACACTGGATTCTTCTACCTATTGAAACCGAAAAAATGTCATACTTATTAAATAAAGCAGCTTCCACGGTGTTTATTTATCTACATTGATGTAATTATTATAATCTATTTATACAGATAAAGACCTTGCTTTTTTACTTAAAGAGTTATTATTAATTAGTAATTATTATTGGGAAACAGGAAAACGAAGGTTTTTAAAGAAATAACAATTTACGCAGGCATTTGTGTATTCAAAATATTCATTTTTACATTCACCGTTTCGTTACATAAAAATAACCACCGTTGAATCTGTTCAGCTGAGTCTTATACTAATCAGTTCACAATGAATTGTAAACTACACAGTATCGTCTTTTAACATGCGAAATATAGACTACATTGCTTTACAAAAGGCCTACTGCTATTCAAAGATGGAACTACACTGAGAAAAAAAATTGTTAGCTTAAGCAAATGCGCGGTGACATACGTTCAAAGGTGTATTTTGTTGGTACAACAAATACGTTTGTTTCAATCGACAAATTTTTAATAAATTGAAGCAAATAATCTTTTAACAAAACAATGCTTTACTTGCACCAGATAAATAACAGCTTTGAACGTATGTCACCTCGACTTTTGGTTAATGCAAACCATTTTTTTTCTCAGTGTACACAGAATTGCCCGAATAATCGCGATGCGATACGATAATATAACCACAGCTTCATCGCCACACCGAATACCGCATCGCGATTATTCGGGCAATTCTGTGTACACTGAGAAAAAAAATGGGTTGCATTAACCAAAAGTCGAGGTGACATACGTTCAAAGCTGTTATTTATCTGGTACAAGTAAAGCATTGTTTTGTTAAAAGATTATTTGCTTCAATTTCTGTGTAATTCTGTGTATGTTTTTTTTACAACTAACAAATGTTAGTTGTAAAAAAAAAAAATGTTTTTTTTACAACTAACAAATGTTAGTTGTAAAAAAAACATAGAAAGGTTATCATTTCGTTAATAATTTCACGACACTTTCTTCTTTAACACAATTTTGTCCGGACCGTAACTTTCACGACACTTCACTCTGAATGACGGTTCCTGAGATACCCCTGCCTGGAACTGAGCGAAATATTGGAGGACTGAGTAGTACGAGCGGCCGCAATAGTATGGGGAATCTCGCCATACCGTTTCGCTATAATTTCCATTGATAGTGGACGCACTCATCGCACGCATAACGTCTCGTGTATACGCGGCGCCCTCGCTGGACTGTCTGGACTTCGCGGGGACGCACTCGATTCACCCCACACTCGATCGAAGGACTTTGGAGCCCTCACGGCGGGTTCAAAAATGTTGATTCGGGTGCTAAGAGTACTAAACGCGTAGGCTCGTTCATATAAACGATAAACACGGATGATTGTATGCATCGCCATCTATATCGCACCCGATATCAATTGATATCGCACCCGATATCAATTTTTTACTTAAACATTAAACTAAATAAACGGTGGCCGTCAAATAAATTATGTTTCTGGGTGTAGGGTAAAAGTGGTGAATATGGCCCACCTCGATTAACACGTAAATCAATGATATATGGACCGGGCCATATTCCCCACTTTTCCCCTATACGAAATTGCTGAAATGTCAACACCACTATGGTTATCCTGTACACACTGCCGTACGTTTTGCTCTTTGCCAGCTCGAAAATCGATGGAAAAATGGTTCTGATCATCATCTCGGTGTGCGAAAGCACGAGTTAATTAAAAGCCAAAGGAGCAACGAGACCAAAAGTCACGCGAATTATCGAATCGCGGGTGCCCGCTCGTTCGCGAAATCATTCGGAGGTAACGAAAGACAGTGGATTTGCAAGCCAACATTAATACCATCCGTGCGCTCGGGAGATGGAATTCCCACGAATGTTCCTCGAGCCGGTCCAGCATGAACGGGCTGCGACTACCGGCGGTGCAAATGCATCAGCTGGTATACTGCAGCAACGCTTGGGGGAAAACCTAACGCAGAATGCTGCTTGGCTAATCGTGAGAGAGATTGCAGAAACTCGCTCGTGCTTTAAGTCCCTGCGTAACGTCAAGCCAAGCGTCGACGCTAAATCCTGCTTCTCTCGTCGTTCCAGTCTCTTAATTAAATCAACGTACGACGCCGAGAAAACGAGGCACAAGGTACATAGCACCTACTATAGTACGTAGTACCTGCGTTCAAACGACGCTTCTCCCACGAGTCGTTGCGAACCCAGCACCAGAAGCAGCAGCCAAGCTTCCACATACCCTATAGTGATATGCACATATATGTATATATATATATATATATATATATATATATATAAACTGTAGTGATATAAGTGAAGGGTAGATTGTGGAACACTTTCCTAGTTAATGCGATAGAAGCTTTAGCCCGTGTATATCCGGCGTCCCGGCGAAAATACTCGGGACAGTGTGACAAAAGCGCTTCATCACAAATATTATTTATATATATATATATATGTGTGTATGTGTGTGTGTGTGTGTGTTTATATATCAGGGGGGATCAACAATGCTGGATAACGTTAATGAATATTCATAAACGTTATTGCATTTATAAATGAATTTATGGTTCTATTTATTTTGTAAGGGGATTCATGCGCATGCATAAGAATCCACACATTTGGTCGCGCGATGATAGAAAGAAAACCGAATACATCGGTCATTCTGCCATTTATTTTTCAGTATGTCGCCGCAATTTAGGTCTTCCGCAGTTGACATAGTAAATATTTTTTAACGATATTTTTTATCATTTTTTGAAATCGAGAATACGAGATATGCTTCGATGTCGTTTTATTTGTGCTCTGATTGGGAACGAGTAAATAAACGCATAGCGAAGTGGTTTTTTTTCTTTTTTTTTGCATGGGAAATGAGTTGAAACGGCCTATCGAAGCTGAAAATACCGAAAACTCCGAAATACGGAAATGACGAAAATACTGGCGAGTGAGTACTTTTCACCGGAAATATCGGAGTTTATGGCAAACCAGGAAGGTTGGAGAAGCGTTAGAACGCAAAAAATCCGAAAACCGTCAATAATAATTTTCGATACTTGCGATATGGTGACCCGTCAAAATATTTGTCTGAAAATTTATTTATTTATTCATTGTTCACGGGCAGGACCCATTTACAGAACGATAGAGAGCCGCCTTCAAAGGTAACAATTAGTAACGGTAAAAAGGCACGTACAAAACATGCTGTCATTCCAAACACTTGCGAATTATTCTCTCGTACAACTAGGATAACTAGGGTTTGCAACGTGCTCGAAGCAATGAAAATTCCCAGAAATACACAATCAAGAACAATCATTCGACAATCATTAAAAACAAAAACTTGCACTCTATAAATGGGATTAGAAATGGAAATAGTCTTCTTCGTGATAGTTGATGCTTCGACCAAAATCAAATTAGGTTTTTGCACTCAATAGATATAAGTATGAAAACCTAATTTGCTTTTGCTCGTCGTATCAATCGTTTTGGAGAAAATAGGGAAGGCGATTTGTTACCGACTGAGTCTGTACCACATGCCGTTAAGTGAAGCTTCGTAGCTTTCATCTGTCGCCTTGTGATAAACAAACTACGAAAAATGCAAGTCAGGTACAAACAAAATATTAAAAACAGAGTATGGTGGATTTGGGCCTGTTCAAAGATAGTACTTACCCGGTAGGACCTGCTTAGGGTTAAGGGGCTAATGGAGCTTCCTGTTTTACCGACGAAAGTAGGAGATTTCTTGGTTTTCACTATTCATCGTTACTATGCGACGCGTATGCTTCAAATCTTGCCAGACTGTATTCATAACATAAACGATTCGGCGTGCACCCGAATTTCGGTCGAAATCTTTCGAAAAATAAAGAGAATCGAATATTATAAACTGTAGCTGAAACCAACATGGCCGCTGAAATGTTTACAGCATCTGTTCTGTTGAATAAAAAAAATTCTAGATATTGCATACGTCAAAAGGGCATGCATGCCGATTCTGTGAAATTTTTCGAATATTTCAAAACCGTCGGAAAGTTGCTCACTCAAACGATAATCACGCATAGTGCGATCATTTAGTCTGTAGACGTGCGACGGGTGATCAGAGCCGATGAACACGGCACGAATGTAGTGCCACCTGTACGTCAAACGTGACACTACGTTCACACACTTTTGCAAACTATAATATTCGATTTTCTTAATTCCTGGTAAGTTTTCAATAAAAATTCGACTGAACACCGAAGCGTTTGTCAATATCATAATCCTGCATGATTTGATGCATATGTGTATCATATTAACAATGCTAAGTCGGAATTGAAAAATTGTCTGGCCCGTCGGTAAACAGGCAAAGCAAGTTAAAAACGAAAGCGCTCTAGTATGAACAAACCTCAGCAATGCGCGAAGCATACGCAATAATGTATATACAGATTTTAAAAAAGCAGCAAGATTCGCTAACATGAATCATTCGATGCTCATAGCGGACGATCTGATTTTAAGTCAATTTTATAATGCACAACATTTTTTTAAACCCCAGTAAACATTCATGATGTATACAACGCGCGATCCCGGTAGACATTTCAGAACATTACATTAGGCCCTGTTGAGGCCTGGACAGAGTCGGATAAGGGTCCAATGTAACGGTCTAAGAGTTCTGCCGTGGAATCCAATTTTACACAATGTCGCGCTGCAAAATATTCGTGTATTTATTGGTGAACCAGTAACAGTGATAGCAGCATTGGAAACGTATTTATCCCAGTTCGTTTTACACGAGGAATCGGTATTTTTCTCGGTCGGACGACCCGGCACATTGTTTGTTCTCTCCAGTCATCCAATCGATTATCGCTCGACTCTGTGAGAGCCGCGATTTTTCTCCGCGGTAACGCTCCTGACACGCTCCAAAACAGTGACCAGAGTTCCCGTGCAGGATAAGTAATTTAAGTTTTGGGCGATGTGCCACCGTCGGGCGCACGCGGCTTTTCTCATTTCCATGGAGAAGAGTGGAGAAACCGTAGAACCGAGAACTGCACGGACAGTCGGATATATGGTTGAGAAACCCCTCTCGTTCTCGACTCCGAGATACGAGCAGCGGTTGCGAGACGAATCGTGGAAAGTTCTCGTAAATTATTCCACTGTTTCGAGAATAGGTAATTAATGGGTATCGCACAAATTTTCGACTGCGGTTGAAACATCCGCCAGATAAAATAGATCCAACCTAACAAATAGCCACGACAAAAGAACGTCTATGTATTTCCTGACCTCAACACTATTATCACCGTACTTGTTTACTCAAGGCTCGAATAATAATTAAAGTCTCGGAATATCAAGCCTACTATAATTGGGGTAAAATGAACCATCTTACCCTATTATAGTTGGGGTGAAATGGACCATGTTCCTATTATACTTGGGATTAGATGGATCATAGACTATTATAGTTTGCTTACAATGGACCATAGGCTATTATCGTTGGTGTAAAATGGATCATAGACTATTATAGTTTGCTTACAATGGACCATAGGCTATTATCGTTGGGGTAAAATGGATCATAGGCTTACATAGTTTGCTTACAAAGGACCATAGGCTATTATCGTTGGGGTAAAATGGATCATAGGCTTTCATAGTTGAGGTAAAGTGGGCCATAGGCTCTTATAGATGGGGTAATTTGGATCATAGGCTATTATAGTTAGGTTAAAATGGATCATAGGTTATTATAGTTGAGGCAAAATAGGCCAGCAAAAGATTTCGATAATAGATCGAGAATAGATAAAAAAAAGATCGACTCGACGTGTTCAGCGCCACCATCGACCTCGGTAAAATGCACCATAAGCTGTCGTAATTGGGGCGAAATGGACCATATACGATTGTGAATCGTGATTTCGGGAGACTTTGTCATACGTATTCTTGGGTGATAGGATCGTAAATATCTTGATCGAGTTGCAGCAGCTATAAAACCACCATAGTGTGCACCTATCTCGAGCTGTACGAGAAAAGAGTTTAGCGGGAGTTTGAAATCGTAAGGTGGATGAAGAGGACGAGGGAAGCGTGCGTATAAAAGAAAATTACGATTCGACTGGCTTCGGGGCTCTGCGTTGGTGAGGAAATGGCGCACATGGCTGGCTCGACATGTTTGTGGAAAGACGCGTCGTTACCGTTCTCTCGGTACATACACCCTCTTCAACCGACTTCAACCCTTGCCACGACGTCGCGACCGGGTTAACCGACGAACAAGACCGGAGGCACTTAACTTTGTCGCTATGCGATAGAGAGAGAGTGCTTGTTGTACTTGTCGAGCTGTATAAGACACGCCTTCGGGCTTTCAATTCGCATGCAAAGCTGAAGCTGTGCAACTCAAATGGTTATTGCACAGTCGACGAAATGCAAAATTTATACGGGTGGTCGGTGGATTATCAGCTGTATTGGCAACATACTATACATTAGTTATATCTTTATTTAAATCTTCGATGAAGAAATGAATACTTAAAAACGTTCGTCGGCAGAGCAAAAAATCCGACTGATGAGATGAAATCAACAAGCGTGGGGCGAAAATTTCTGAAAGGTAACTTTTTTATGCGAACGCTTCGACGGCACTTACGTGGCTAAGGATTTTTGGGATAAATTTACATATATATAAGTTTTAAAGCGACTATAAAAAATTTAGAGTTTCGGGCCCGGAAAATGAACGGTCGTCGACAAGGGAGACGTTTCTTTAAAGAGTAGGGTGGTCCGTAAAATTGAGAAGAAAAAACCGGTGTACGAAGGGGCACCGGGATTTAATCATTTTTAGAGGCTGCTCCTAGTTTTTTAAATATATTAAGCCTTTCAGAGTGAACGTCTAAACAAATATTTCGTTACTTTTGTGCTGCCAGCCCGTACTTTTGATGTATAATAAATAAGACAAAACACTGCACAAGTTGCACCCCCTCCCTCCCCCGCCCCGATATCAAAGCATTTTTACTTTACAAAGCAAGGTTTTCGACAAGTGCAACTAACCGCCAGAAAACTTTCCGGCAGACGGTCCGTGACGATAAAATAAATTGAAATTCCATTGAAAAATATATTTTTAATCGAGAACCTATTGATTGACCTTAGCCAATATATATTACAATTCGCCGATAATACAGCTCTAATCTCCCACGAAAAAAATGTACAGAAAACCGTAGAGTCGCTTCAAAACGCCACAGATAAAATAACAACATGGTTTAACAATTGGCGACTCAAGCCAAATCCTCGGAAATCGCAGCTTCTCATTTTCAATCATAAAATTACTCCGGAATCGCCCAAAATCAACCGGTTTAATGTTGAAATTTCACCAGTATCACACGCAAAATATTTAGGTATAAGCATCGATCAAAAGCTAAATTTCAACCATCATCTACAACAATGCAAGATCAAAACATCACAAAGAGCCTCACACTTTAGAAGCATCACTTTCACCCGCCGCGATATACACATAAAACACTTAACAAAAACATACAAATCGATATGTAGACCAATACTGGAATATGGCCATCCTATTTTCATAAATTGCAACGATGCAGCAATTAAAAAAGTAAAAACGGCAGAAACATGCAGTCAGGCGCCTTACACGCATCCGTCACCCTGAAAACCCGCTACACAACCCGCGAAATGCTCTTCTATACGAAGCTACAGGCATTACGCCCATAGAAATAAGAATTACAGAACTTACAAAAAGATTCGCTACGATGCAACTGGATAACATAAAATCGCTATGTATACAACCCGCTCAAAACATAATACGTAAAGTTAAACACCCATCATACAATATATCAGAAGCTCGAAATAATGAACAACGAAGAACTCATCCGAAAATGTGTCAACTACATATTCATGCAATGTTAAAAAAAAATCTTGAATTATATAAACCCGTGGCTGAAGGACTTAGGTCGATAGCCAATTGGCAATATATTTATACTCTCATGACAACTTACACTATGTACATGCTATGCATCAAAAACTGTTCCATCTAGAATATTGTTAATAAATCCACTACTACTACTATATTTTAAAAAATTGCAATCAATATCGATTTCCCTGCAGATATTTTGAGAACGGACCATAAAATGGAAAACTTGGAATTCTCTAGTAGACAATCCATATTTTGGTGAGATATTGAACAATAAAAAGTTTTGCGACGGGACAGGAAGATTTAATGATTTTTGGATGTCGCCACCACTTATTTAATAAAGTAAGAATTTCAAAACGAATGTGTCTGCAATAACCACCTTCATTACCATTAATTTTATCAATGATATCAGGTTAGTGCTTTTTTATTTGCATTTTGGCGAGACTCATGGCATGGGAAAATATTGATTGATGTGTAGGGGAGAGCGGGGCAAAATGGCACAGCGGGGCAAAACGGGATCATGAGACAAAACAAAATTATCCAATAACTTTTTGAATGGTGGCGATGGTGGTAGGTGAGGGCAAAACGGATTTGAAAATCCGGATGTATCGTTGGGACAAAATGGGGCATCCAAAAATTATTGGAAAATTGAGTTTTGCCCTCACTGTGCCATTTTGTCCCAGTCTCCCTTATCATTAAAATCATTTTTTACACTTATCTCTTTATTACAGCTTTTCGCGTTAGGAATGTATCAATAAATTCACATGACTATCAATCGACCGCAATTTTTTTCCAGTAATCATCTGCCTTGTTTAATGATTATAATTTCATCGATTTTCAGATCGGTTCGGGCGGCCTCGGCAAGTACGAAGACAAGCATCTGATGAGTAACGAGATCGAAAAGAATCCATCGACCCTGAAGTCTGTCTTCAGTCCCCAGTCGCCATCCCGCAACACGGACTGTCCACCCTCGTCCAAGCCCGCAATGTCGAATCGGTTGTTGGATTGGTTTTCGGTCGTGATGGCGGATGCCAAATATCGACGTCAACACATCAAGTCCAAAGGTAGTAATAATAATAATCATCCGGGCGGAGATAATGTCGGAATGGAACAATCGAATGGCGAATGGCTCCATCAGAGATCGATTCGATTCATACGAAAGCCGCGGCGTATTGTCGGAACACTATTGATGTATAGAAACGATTGTGGTTGGAGGATCGGACCTCCCAAATGTGTAATTGTAAACAATACACAATTCTCGTATCTATGATGGACCCGGGCTAGTCGGAACACGGAGCAAGTTGGAACAGACATAGTAAAAAGAAGAGATTATGTTTCGTACTAAAAAGAAGAGATTATGTTTCGTACTAAAAAGAAGAGATTATGTTTCGTAGTAAAAAGAAGAGATTCTTTTTCGTAGTAAAAAGAAGAGATTCTTTATCGGTAAAGCAAGTTAAAAAGGACAAAAAAACAGCTCCAGCAGCCCCTTAACGCGTCTGTTCCAACTTGCCCCGCGTTCCGACTAGTCCCAGTCGATCCTACACTACGGTGGATGCGATAACAATTTCTACATAGGAATATCCTTAGCCTAATTCACTGCCCGTATCGTGGACTAGGGTTTCGAGAATGCGGTTAACCATTTCCCCGAATGCCTCTCAAGATCCAATCCGGCTACACTTGCAATAGAACGTTCTACTGCTAGGAACATGGATGGTATCGAAGTTAGAAACACTACTACTTCGACGAAATTTTTCACAGCTGACAAGTGTAACGAGTCATTGATTTTTTCAGCGAGGTGCTAATACTTTTTGAAAACATTTTTCGTGCTCCAGATTCGAATTTAAATAATTCAAACATGGTTCACAGTATTTGCCTACCGTTGAGTTTTACCGAATCGGCAGAAGAAAGAAACGCGTGAAAATCGAATTGTCACGCCCAATTTACGGCTGTGACGGTCATTTATTTCAAGAAGCGATGAAATTGCTGAAAATTTCAATCACTTTGAAGACTTTTGGCAAACTCGATGTCAAACATGTTTATTTGCAATTGTACTTGTGCGCAAAGTTTCAGCTCGATCACTAAAAATATATACGACCATTAACTGCTTAACATTTTTTTTACCATTCCGAACACGTTTCACGAAAACAAAACAAAATTGAATTTGTCGTTGAGACTTTTTTACCAGCTAAAATTTCCACGTGTTAGAACAGAGCGAAGTTAAAAAAATAATTGTAACTGTTTATCGGAGGCTTTGACGAATTTCTTCTCGCGTTAAGAGTTCGAATGAGACGAATCTACAGAGTTTTTTTATTAATATAATTATGAAAAATATATTTTAGCTAAAAGAAAAAATGTAAAATTTCGTTTGGAGAGCGATAAAGGTTGCGAACGATCGCAGCTGGCAATGGTTTTATTGCAGCTACGTTGCGAACTTCCATGTTATGAACTTGATTCATTATTCATTGGCCTTTACGGTCGATTCGCAGGTCACTTCCCCGCTGGATGCCAGACCGAGGTCAGGTGGATGTTCGGACACTTGGACAACGACGGTGATCGGCGAATCTCGCTTTCGGAACTCTACAGCCTCGAGCACGATCAAAATGAGCCCTGTCTCAAACCTTTCCTAGACGCCTGCGACACCGACGGGTAATCATTAGAATTCCACTAATTTTCGTATATACGTCCCGGTTAAATTCTGAAAATGACCGATCAGATTTCACGATAAATAGCAGGTCAATTAATCGGTCAATTAACCGAATGATATTCTACCGATATCAGTTCACCTGTAAAATAAATAATACATATATAAATGTAAATATTTTTTAACTAAAAATTTTTAAAGTAATTACACTCAAAAATAATTTTTTTAAAAATTATTTATAATATTTTTGCAAAGTTAAGCGTACTGCAACAACTTTTCGCAAAAATTGACAGTTTCAATTGGTGACAGCAATAATTACTCACGTAATTATTAAAATAAGTTTATACAAATATTTTTTATTCGAAATATTCAAAATAATTACACTACAAAAAAAAATGTTTAACTCGTTATAGTATTTTTGCGAAGTTGAGGTAGCACTTGCGGTGCAGTTCCGCCAAATGAGAGTTTCAGAAAAAATTTCGGACACTTCTCGATGGGATGAAAATCTGAAAAAAATCAAGTGTATAGGAGATGCTGCAAAGATTGTTTTTGTGAAATAATAATTCCCATCTGTTATTAAAAAATTGAAGATAAAAATTATTATTCAACAAATTACCAGCAACTTAACTGTTTTATTCTAAAACAATGACTCGTTTATTTTTCTGAAAAAATGCATACGTATTCAGAAAAATAAACGAATCATTTTTATAGAATAAAATAGTTAAGTTGCCGGGTAATTTGTTGAATAATATTTTTATCTTCAATTTGTTAATGACAAATTGGAATTATTATTTCACAAAAAAATCTTTGCAACACCTCCCATACAATTGATTTTTTAAAGATTTTTATCCCATCAAGAATTGTTCGAAATTTTCTCTGAAACTCACGTTTGGCGGGACTGCATCGCAAGTACTATCTTAAGGTAGTACTAACGGACAGCCGGAACCTACGTGAGTTTAGAGAGAATTGAGAGAGGAATTGCGAACACTTTGCGATGAGATATAAATCTGAAAAAATCAACCATATGGAAGGTACAGAAAAAATTAATTTTGCATAATAATAATTCCAAATTATTATTAACAAATTAACCAAAATAAATTTCCCATCAAATCACCTAGCAACCTAACTTTTTGTTAATGAAAACGATTTGTTAATTTTTCCGAATACGTATGCATTTTTCAGAATATCGTATCATTTTTGAAAATCGCGTTTTTAGTTTAAAAAAAACGTAATTTAAAAAAATTAAACAAAATTCTGAAAAAATGCATACGTATTCAAAAATATTAACAAATTGTTTTTATATGAACAAAAAGTTAAGTTGTCAGAAGATTTGTTGAAGCATTTTTTTTTCATTAATTTGTTAATAACATTTTGGAATTATTATTATGCATAATCAATCTTTTCAGCACCTTCATATGCTTGATTTTTTTCAGATTTTTATCCCGTTGAGAAGTGTTCGCAATTCTCTCTGAAATCACGTTGGCTCGGGCTGTCCGTTAGTACTTCCTTAAACATACTGCAACAACTTTTCAAATAAAAATTGACAGTTTCAACTGTTGACAGCACGTTATTTATTAAAATGACCAGTAACTTTGCCCGAACGAATAGTAACTAATATAATTTACCGATGACTTCGCTACACTAAAATTCAGTACAGCACCGATAATCACTGTTATTTTCAGGGACATCTTCGTGAGCGGAGCCGAGTGGTGCGAGTGTTTCGCCAAGGCCGAGCGACCTTGCGCCGCGGTTCGCAGACGATCCTCGCCGGACATTGCACCAGCATGCGACTCTCGGGGATATTATCGGAGTACCCAATGTCATCGCGGTCTCGGATTGTGCTGGTGCGTTGATCCTCACGGCGTCGAGTTTGCCGGCACCAGGACTCGCGGTGCCAAACCTGACTGCGGTAAGTGTACGTATTGCCATCGAAAACATTATCAAAAATATTATTAAGTTCGTCTGCATTTATGAAACGTCTGGCCTGCGTTTTCTGTTTTACCGACTTACTTATGATTCGTTTGTTTTAGGATTAGGCGAAATACCAACGAGTCGCTCCACCAGTAAAAAATTAGGATCGGTATTTTTTGTGTGATGGGTCACATTTCGAACGAAAATACATTTGTTTCGATTAAAATGTTAATTTTCTTCTGCTCGAATACCAACAATCGGTACGAACTGAGCGGCTCCGTCGATATTTCGCGTCATCGGCAAAGACGCGATACCAGTTGATTGAAAACTATTTGTTCGAAAAAAAGCTATGTATGAAGCAACTTAAAAGCCGGAGGTGTCGGTAATTCATCTGCAATGACTTTATTTTATTTCATTGTTTTCTTTTGATCTACGAAGGCGAGTCGGTAAAACAGTTTTCCCATATTGTCACAAGAATATTGACATCGGTATTTTTTCTGTACCAGCGCTTTGTGTAACAGCACAGTATCCCACACAGCGAGGAAATATTCTTTTTAATTATTGAAAATATTTTACCAATACTGTAAAATATTTGTGAAATGTTTTAAAAACATTTTGAAAATACTTTTTGTCCACTCATAAATTTTACATTTAAATGTTTTGGAAATGTTTTTTTTTTTACATTTCAGCAAAATGTCAAAGATACATTACCGGTCCAATTTGCATATACACACCCGGATAAACACGAAAACGACCGTAGAAATATTTCAGTGAAACATGAAATTAAAAATGTAACAAAACTTTGATCCCTATGTTTCAGAAATATTTCAGATGCATTGCACGAATAAGTATGTTTCTGAAATATTTGAGAAAAAATGTTCATTGGAAAATTTTGATAGAACACTTCAAAATATGAACTTCATATATTTCCGAAATATTCCGTAAGATTGAAAGAGTGAAAACATTTCTATAATGATTTCTGAATATTGTTTGCTACATGGTATTAATTCGCCATTGGTTGTATTTCGTTCCAGATGCAATAGTGAACAAGATAAGCAACGGTGGTCTGAAGACGAACAGCGTCGACCTGGAGGACGACGACGAGGACGGTGACACGGACACCGCGCAGGATCTCGAGGGTTCAGCCGATCAGCCATTGGACTTCTAAGTGTCGATTTAGTCGGGGATCCCTGCGATTTAAAAAAATAAAAATAAACTGCTGTAACCCTTCCTGGAAGAGAGATAGACGAAGACCGCGTCGTCGTTGCCCTCTGCGCCCCTGCCGTGCGACGTAGTTGTGATTGGAGGTTTGTCGTCGGGGCTGGTGTGTCACCCGTCGAATTAACAACCGACCGTATTTAATTAATTATCGAGGGCTCTGTCGGTAACGCGATACCTTCGCCCCACTGCAGGTACTTCTACGATACTTGTACGTAACTCTTCACATTCCGATCCATGCATTCCCCGTTCTTTCACAACAGCCACTTCGTACGAAGCTAATGAAAAATTTTAAAAATTAAAATACAGTAAAACAAAAACAATCGCCCGCAAAGCCTAACTTCGTCCGCGCGCTAATCCGCGACAATTAGCGCCAGGATGAGTCCCGACTGGTCGTGAAAGGAACTAACTATGAGATTCTCCAAATCCGCTGGGATACCTCCTTGCATAACGCACTTATAAATAATATAATTACAAACTATTTATGCATATAAAAGCTGGACAGAGATAGGGAGAGAACGTAATGAGAGACGATGATGTTTGGTGGGAGGGAGGGGGGGGGGGACCCCTCGACAGAACGAGAGAACGAAATCATCGCGTTTGCTAAACCCTGCGAACACACTCCATGACACATACAAACTACGATATATATTATACTTTAACGTAATACGAAGAAAAAAAACCGAGAAAGAATACTCTATATGATTTTTAACCACTAGATTAATCGGGACACGGATATAAATACAAAAGCGTACGTGTGCGTATGCATATACATATATGTATATCTGAGCATAATACTGTCTATGACTTATGATAATACGCGACCGTGAACAAATAAAAACACATGATTCGATGTGGCTGGGAGAGAAGAGACAGAAGGAAATTCCATCTCGATTAGCGTCACAAAATTCTTGGACTTTGCACGTGCCAGAAAAAAACGTCGTAGTTAAAAAATAATTAATTCAACGAACGAACGACGATCGGCTAGCATCTTCATTTATCGGGCGAACCAATCTTCGCTTTAGTATCCTTATTTCTCTCGTAGCCACCTTGCATCATCGGGAAATTAGAATAAGATGTATCACATAACACAACTCATTTCTTACTTGCCGACCATTCGCTGTTGGCCCATCGAACGACGGGAGAGAATGCTCGGTTATCGGCGATAATTCAATAAAATGCTCAGATCGGGTGATGCAATACGGTGATCGGAGAAAAATTGTGACGGCCATAAGAACGACGTTGATTATTTAAGTAATATCGAAATCTTGACATTGGGTGTGAGCTTCATTGCCATTGAAAAAAATATTTAAAAAATGAGAGAAAATTCACCGAAACCAAAAAAAGATAAAAGGCCAAAAGATGGCTAAGGATTTGACGTCGTGATTCGTCTGCATCTTCACCGTAACGATAAGCATTTTTACTTACGACTTTTACTTAACAAGTATCGTGACGTAAATAATTTAGATTTTAGATTAAAATGTGTAATCAGTAGAGAACGATCGGTGTGACAATGTGAATAGAAGATAAAGTTTAGCGGCAAGTTACGTAGGTGAAGCAATTAATCCTCACGTACAGCTCTTCCGTCCCCATAACGATTCCAACTAGGCACACAAAATGTTAGTGAAAAATGGTGCATTATTAGTTTTGCTTAAACTAATTATCTCGCAATACTATTTATCGGGGTTTAAGGGGGTTTATTCAGCGTTCGAATAATTGTTTATCGAAATTCAACGAACATGTGCGGCGACGAACTTCCTCGTAAATTTCGAATGCGAACAGATGCGAAGAGCTGAATACGATGTAGACCTCGATTATTATTAATTTACAATGTTCGTAAGTTAAACGTAACTTATCCAACGGATTGATTATCCAAGTGGTTCTCCAGCAAGTATTCTTATTTTATTGCGACATTCGTTGCAGATTACTCGTGCAGTCGTCTGACGTAATTTACTTTTTCTCGGTCTTAGTTCATCACAGATTTATTTGTATCGTTCGTAAGAATCGGTGTGATCATGTACCAGCGATGCAATTATCATTCTATTGGACATAGTACGCATATTCCTTTTGGATGCCTAATCGCGTAAATCAGTAGGAAATGTGCGGCCATATGAGATTTAATCCGATCAAAGTGGTATGATAACTATGAAAAAAATGCCTACACCCTCAGAGCTACATCGAGCGTATTCCCGCCATAATTATTCTATACCGTCGACTTAGATTAATGAGTAATATCTCCACAAGCATCCGACGATAAACTAACGGCTGTTACTCGAATATTGTATATACAATAATTGATATACAATAATGTATAATCATCTATCGAACCTTCGTACCATGATGATTGATTTGTAAGGATATAACTCCGGATCGAAGCGTAAAGAATTTTTACTTAATTTCGAGGCTACCGCAGATATCTAATCCGATTGGTATTGTACATGTGGCTGTAAGAATTCTTTATGAATAAAGATTGTTGTAGAAACAGCGTTTATATTTATTTTATCGATAGTGTCAATTTTACAAAGATTGATGGGGGTTTATTTGGTTCGGTATTGAATTCCTAATACAACATTTGGATTCAACGTCTTTCACGACCGGAAAGTACTTATTTTTGTAAGAATTCAACTATTTTTTCGAGTTTTCATCCACATTTTGCATTTTCAAATTCTAATATTATATTTTGATTAAGTGATCTCAAGACCTTGGAGAAGACTTTTTGAATTTTTTATTAATAAAAACTGAGATTTTCAAACTGGAAGTGACATCATGAGGGAAATGGTCACTTCTGGCTTGAAAATCTCAGTTCAACTGGAAGTAACGTTTTTTCATATGACGTTTCCGGTTAGGTATTTGTAGTAATGAACAATGGTCTGGGGTAGAAGGAACCACAGTGATTGCGACCTGAGTGTAAAGAATTTTTACTCGAATTCAATATATCTTTATTATTATACGCTTTGCATTAAGTACATACTCTACTGTTATTTTACGTAAGAATTCATCAGAACGAAATACCAAGTATACATGCAAACAGAAAAGCTGACATATGAAACGTATATACCGTGCATTATATTATTACGGTTATTTCAGAGGCTAATCTTCAAGAAATATTAAACTTGTTCACGTTTCACGCAGCGCGCAATTGGGGGGCAAGGGAACCGAATGCATTGAACTTGTTGGAGTACACAACGCTCGTCAGAAGTGCATTGAGCTTTCTCGCACGGATTACCTCCCTTGTCATCGGCAGCATCGCCGACTGGAAAAAATGAAATATTTTTATCAGATGAATGTACCACAATTCAGCGCACATTAAAAAAGAGTGTTAACTTACAATTGATGCATTTTCCGAGACGGCAGTATGACGAGCAACACTCCTCGCTACGTTGACCGTTGCACTAAAACGGAAGAATGCATTCCATATTCCCAATTTGGCATAATAATTACAATCACTAAAATTATTTTGTTTTCACGGTGAAAATACTAAATACAGTAATAAATTAGTAATTCACTCATTGCCTTCTTATCACTGTCTATTATTCACAAAGCGTCCTCTATAAGTAAGCGTCACACGAACATTTTCCTCACAAAAAATATTGGCATATAAGGAATTTCTTAATTAAGAGTGTATTACAAAGTTGCAGTATAATTCATCAATTTCATTATGTTTTAGTTCAATAATGCAACATTTTCTGATACCGGAACAGTTGCGGTCATTCAAGAGAAAAACAAAATTAAACTGCATTGATTTGAACTGCTGCATCGATTTTTAATTTTTTTTTTTAAGTTGTCACCTAAAAATCCGTTCCACTTACTGTTTCGTTATTATTTATGCAGGCTGTCACCGATGACGCTAAAATCATCACGACCACACACGAGATCAAGAAATTGTTATTCATGTTTGTAAAGTTCTAATGTCTTTTATGCACTGTTCTCCACGAGTGATAAATCTCGACTTCGTTTTGTTGTGCAGGATCTCGCGTTTTATACCGCATATCGACGACCGCATTCGAACACGCCCCTTCAGTCATACTTTTTCCTCCTAGTTTATCTGTATTTACACACGTGTTTGCCATATTTTGTAACATACTTTAACACACACGAACGAGCCATAGTTCAGGGAAGTACATAGCGGAAACAAATATCATTAAATCTGTGTGCGCGATTCATATCGACAAACAGAATGTATACATCTGGTCTGGCTGAGCCGTCGTATGAATGAATCATAGCAAATATATACCAAGCTTGAACATTTTTCCTTTCGTCAGCTTTACCATTACGATCTTGTGCATCGGGCAAAAATAGCGGCACGACTGCATGATGAATCGAGTTTAATGAATTTTCATTTCAAGCTGCATTTGTAAAACAAAATATATGTTTCACTCGACGCACATTCTGTACAACCGATGATTTGTTTTTACCTCATCCCTAATGGAATTGAGGGGATAATCGGCAGACTTCGATAGCACAATCTTCAAAATGTTGATTTGCTGAAGACATGTTGCAAGCCTGATGCAAAAACCGGGAAAACTGAGCAAAAGACCGAAATTAAGACTCAGTAGCGATGTGCGAGAACGTTACCGATAATTTGTCAGCAAAAGACCGGTGATTTGACCTGTCGTAAAGTATGAAAAATTGGCCGCGGGGAGGGGCTGAGCTTCATTTTCCCTCCTAATATTTGACAATTTCATGCTCGGTCGTTTGCTAACTACGACCAAGCAAAAGATCGGAAAACGACCTGATTGGAATCTCGGTAAGCTCGGTCGTGTTACCAAATGCGACCGAGCAATAAACCGGGAAAGTACGTGTTTTGAAATCGGTTGTTTACCGAACAGATGACCGGAAATAAAACACAAGCAAGCTTCCACGAAATGGATCTTGTTGCTCGGCCGAGCTCGGCCGAGTTAGGTAAAGACCTTTCTAAAATGTTTGCAAGATCGGACTTTGCACTGATGAAGACCGACCGAAACACCGAGGCAAAGACCTTCTTGAAATGTTTGCAAAATCGGTCTTTTTACTAGCGAAGACCGACTGAAAGATCGCAAAACGACGCTATTGTTTTTATTCCCACAATTCAATTTGCCATCGATAGGCTTAGAGTAAATGGGTTCAGTATAAGAACTCATGTCAACCGATAGAGTATCAAAAAACGTGTTGTCTCGCACTGAGAAGTGTATGCTGTACAGCCGTCGTGACCCCGCCTTATAAGCATATCGGAAACTGTTTCGTTTTCGAGAAAGAGAAACTCATTGGCCATCTAGCGGCTTCATTGCAACTACCGTTATACGCAGACCGACCGTGCACAATGCCTCAGCCGAGTGTGTTGTTACTGCCGCTAGATGGCTTATGAGTCCGGCCTTTCTCGAAAACGAAACAGTTCCCGATATGCTTATAAGGCGGGGTCACGATGGCTGTACAGTATACAC
>JAPYZC010001145.1:0-21457 GCA_030522665.1 Ichneumoninae sp. A BG-2022a
CTTGGGTTGAAACTTAGGTTGAAACTTGGGTTGAAACTTAGGTTGAAACTTGGGTTGAAACTTAGGTTGAAACTTGGGTTGAAACTTAGGTTGAAACTTAGGTTGAAACTCAGGTTGAAACTTAGGTTGAAACTTAGGTTGAAACTTAGGTTGAAACTTAGGTTAAAACTTAGGTTGAAACTTAGGTTGAAACTTAGGTTGAAACTTAGGTTGAAACTTAGGTTGAAACTTAGGTTGAAACTTAGGTTGAAACTTAGGTTTAAACTTAGGTTTAAACTTAGGTTGATATTTAGGTTTAAACTTAGGTTTAAACTTAGGTTTAAACTTAGGTTTAAACTTAGGTTTAAACTTAGGTTGATATTTAGGTTTAAACTTAGGTTTAAACTTAGGTTTAAACTTAGATTTAAACTTAGGTTTAAACTTGACCCTTAGTGTGCACACCTCCGTAGCGCATCATTAATTTTCGGGCTCGAATATCTCGAATATCTCGGTAACTACGCAATTTGTGAAAAAAGGTTGACACTTTTTGCAGTGAATTGAACAAACTTTAATCTCACAGAATCAGATTTCCAAATAAATATTTTTTCCCCGTACAGAAACGTGCTTACGTTATATGTTGACATTACGCGAAAAATGCTGGAGTCAAAATTAGCCCCACTGCACATTAAGGGTTACGATAGAACTTAAGTTAAAACTTAAATTTTAATTTGAGTCTCAACTTAAGTTCAAACTTAAGTAAAAGCCAAGGTTCGAACAACTGCCTTTCATGTGGCGCTGAAAGAGCTTATATAATTTCTTTTATTCAATGAAACAGGAAGTGCCGATAGTGGTGGCCGGTAACAAGCTCGACTTGGCACCGGCGAGACGGGAAGTGCCGATCGAGGACGTGAGCGAGTGGCTCTTCTGCGAGCTCCCCAAAATACGTGGCAAAGTTATGGAGTGCTCGGCCAAGGACGACTACAACATCAAAGAAATATTCAGGTGTTTCGTCACCTTGTCGAGAATCGTGCCGAAAAATCCAACGGGAGAGGCCGACGATTCCGGACTGAGGAGACGATGTTCCGCTTACGGTTCCCGCCGGTAATTAATGAATTTTTAAAAATTACCTCTACCCGTTCATTATTGTCTGATTGTCATATTTCAATGCGAGACTCGCGGTGTCGCTCCTCGATGTTTCAGCTCCGGCAGTCCCGGCGGAAGAACCGGAAGCGCCGGACCCGGATCACCCCAGCAAGTGATGGCCGCGCAGGGCTCGAGCGTCGTCACGGTAGCCGAGGAAGTGAAGAGCAAGCCGCGAAGTAGGAGTCTCATAAGGCGGGCGTCGAGAAAAACGAAGCAGCAGATTCGCGACTCGACCGCCGACGACTGCAACATCTCTTAAGCCCCGATCGGTAACCGGAAAAAGTCCGGAACAAGACCAAAAAAAAAGAAGAAATTACGTTGTCATATGTATACAAAATAGTATAAAATTACTATAAATGTCGTAGAGCCTCCGGCGATACGCGAAGAAAGTATTCTCCTTCTCGAGGAATTGTCCTCGGCAAAGGGAGACGGTTAAACGAACGACGAGGGTGGAGACGGGATGCGGAACGACGAGTCAACGAATCGCGAAAGTTCAAAGAAGGTATTTAAAGCATTTTTGAGGACACAGTCGAGGAAAGGAGCAAAGCCGAGTAAAGCCGGAGGTTTAACGATCGGTGGGAGCGAACGGTTGTTCCGGAGCCAGGAGTGCATAAACAGTGCGCGGAATAAACTAGGTAGGAGGAAAACAAGGTAGAACCCTACGCTACATATTTGCAGATACTTTATAGAAAAGAGTAAACGAAAGAAGTCGTAGATTCCGCGTGCCGTCGGTGACAAAGGAGGCGATACTGCGACGCGCGACGAGGCGTGGAGGCGCGGGTACAGCCGAGAGGACGATATTCCGGAGAGAAGAGCACAAGAGGGGTCGAGCAAAATGAAGAAAGCGCAGCTAGCGGGAACGTCTTTTCTCTCGGAGATCAAAGGGAAACGGTGGTCTATTCCACTTCCCGGAAAGACCACGATGCTCGACAGAGTCTCCTCGCCGCACTCTCGATTTTCCCTCTCTTGGTAAACGAATAAAAAAAAAAGGAAAAAAGAAAGTCCAAAATAAAAAGTCCTGGTGTAAAAATAATTGCACTCGCGGGATGTACGATGATACAAATGCTGTGGGAGTGGATGAGAAAGAGGATGAAACTTTTTTAATTGAAAATGAGAAGTCCCTGAGCAAAAATAGTAGCACTCGTGGGATGTGCGATTATGCAACTGCTGTGTTACGGGTCAACCGTAAATATACGGAAGAAAAAAAAAAAAAAGGAAGAAGAAAAATAATAAACAATCGAGGGGTGATGCAAACGGGACGAGACCTTTTACCCGAGGCGTTGCGGAGAGGGAACAAACGAAGAGGAGTGAGATTTTGAATTTTCGCGTCAACTGCGCGAGGTGAACGGTGAACAGAGGCAGCGGGAGAAATATTCTAGAGGCATCGGTGGGAAGCGGTAAACGCTGTAAGAGCCCAGCGCTCGTTGACAAAAATTATTCCCAGCGTAAGCAACAGTAACAATGTAACTGCTGGTCTGGGAAGCGTGAGCTTCCTAGTTGGGCGAGTTGGAAAGAGGAAAGCCGTCGAAGAAAATGCGACGGTGAGGTCGGTGTCCAATTAAGAGCTAAGCAGAGACGGTGGAGAATGATACCTAAGTGCTACCACGCTGTGACGCGCACTTGGGTTTCTTACACGGAGCAAAGAGTGAACAGGAGAAGGCTGACTTGTCTTCCACGTGTACCAGACCGCGGAGCCCCGAGCTCGGGCGTTTGACAAGAAAAGTCATTATTTCCCCCCGTCCAGCAAGGAAGAAAAGCCAGGACGTACAGAAAAATCTTTTACGACAAAAATACAGAACCGAGAGGACATAGCTTACATTTCCTTGTTAACTTCGTTCCGTACTTCGATGCGCTGCCGGAGCTCGTAGCAGGCGACAAAGTCCCCCGGGGCGATTCGATCCCCCTCTGCGCCTGCTTGTTTCCTCAGGGTATATATATATATATATATATATATATATATATATATATCAGAGTCTATAATTAATTACGGAGCTCTTCTTCTTTCATCCTCACCGGGCCAAGTTGCCAACTAGTTAACCTTCGACCGATGCAAAATTAAACATCTTACTCCGGAAAGACGAGACGAAAAGGGAAAAGAAGAGAAGAATATGAAGACGTAGAAGATCCTGCGGGTACATACAGCCGAGGAAGCTATACGCGTTGAATCAAACACCGACTGACTAAAGAGGTCGAACAGAATTAATTTAAAAGGCTATGTATAAGGCATCGCCGATGCAGCGAATGCACGGTGACGTGTTTCGCGGAGTAGATGCACAGACGATGCACACAGAGTTAATCCAAAAGTTAGCCCAAGGGAGTTGCGGAAGTTAACGAAGCGAATGTGCTTGTATTCTCGGTACGAGAAGTTGGAGTACGACGAGCTTCGCCGGGGCCGCGGGAGGCTCTTATCTTGCATCTGTGGAATTCCACTCTTCCGCTGATCGATTTCTTCGAGTGGCCACGCGGATATCATGTCCTTTGAGATGCTTCCCCGCTTTCCGATATTTCTTCTCCTCTATCACTTATCAAACTCGAGTGATCGAGTGCGCGAGAAAGCTTGCCGTCTCGTGTCCGTCTGTCGTTTAAAGGGAATCGTCACGAAGCCCTCAAGCTTCACCGTTCTCGACTTCGAAGTGAACGATACCCATCCGAGCTTCGACGATCGATAAGGAGGAATATGGGATTTTATCGTAGCTCACCGCACCGTCATTTCCAGCGCACTGCGAAGAAAAAAAGTCCATTAGCGAGAGAGCGACCAATGCATCTTTCTGTATCATCCGAACAAAACCTGTTCAACTTTCTCGGGAGTAATAGATTACTTACGACTCGGAATTTTCGTACACTTGGAATTCAGCTGATACGGATATTATCGAGAACTCCGTTATGTCGCAGGAACGAAGAGACCTTCGAATATCTTCTTTTCTTTCAGTAACGAGATCAACGAACCAAAGGAATAGATGGAGACGGAACAAGTTATCAGGAGCCGCGACCCGCTGAGGCGATCACTCTCGAATAAGATTCACGTCGCAGCGAATATATTTTGAATTGTAAATTCTAAGAGGCAAAGGGAATAGGGGAAGTTGCTGAAGTACCGTTTCAACAAGTCTGCCGGAGAGGTGTAAGAATAGTACTTAACTTCACTCGGTGGGAAAATGCGTACAAGCCCCATTTTCACAACTTGTGAAATAAAATTTTGTACGATATTCGTACGAAAAACTTTTTTTAACTCGTGTGATTGCATCACTCGCCTTTTTCTTACACTCGTTAGAAAAAAGTTTTTTCATGCTAGTATCGTTATATACTATTTTGTGACGAATGCACGGAAACTCTCACTTTTCGTGCCTGTAAAGCTTGGCGAAAATTTGCGGGAAAGGACTGACAGTGACAGAATAAGTGCACTGAAAGAAGGATCTAGTAAATATGACTATGTCGCGTTAGAGCATATGACCTCAGCACATATTACCTTATTACCTTATTACCAATTACCATAGCACATGGTAGTAGGAAACTAGAGACCCACCTATGATAGGAAGTACCGGATTTATAAGAATTTTTCGTAGATATTATGGTAAAAATTCTTGAAAAATTTGAGACGTTCCGCCGTAGTTGGTGCTTTAGTGCTCTACTACTATGTTGCGCTTTCTAGCAAAGGATGCAAGACAAATGCTATAGATACTTTTGCGTACAATAATCTCGCCTGTACTGATTTTTGCGTACAGTTATCTCGCCTGCAGCTACTTTCACGCATACACTGAGAGAAGGAATTAGTACAAAGTAACCGATTCTCTAACAAAAAGAACCATAGTACTTTTTCTTAGAGGATCGATTATTTTGTACCCTAACGGAACTGAAGTGACCATGGGCAGCCTTCAATAGACTAATGCACAATGTTGAAAATTGTAACTTGCTATAGACTCGTAGATAACCTTTATTTTGGCATCGTTTTTCTGTAACCCTAGCAACTATCTTTGTATAGTCTATTCATGTGATTTTTAGTTCCATGGGGATTACTCGAGTCCATCAAAACAGAGTTGCTTAAAGGTTAAAAGTTTGAACAAAGCGATCAGTCTCATTTCAGTATATGCGGAGTCTCGTCATAGTCATTGCAACTCGCGGATGCATGTCTCGTCAACCCCAGTGCGACTGCGACTACGATGCAGCCCCGAATCCGTGATTGCACCAGTGCGACTGCGACTACGATGCAGCCCCGAATCCGTGGTTGCACCAGTTCCACTCGGGGTTCTATTTCCTTCTCTCAGTGTATGCGTGAAAGTAGCTACAGGCGAGATAACTGTACGCAAAAGTAACTACAGGCGAGATAACTGTACGCAAAAGTATCTATAGCATTTGTCTTGCATCCTTTACTAGAAAGCGCCACTTTCGCCACGCTTGACAGGCACGAAAAGCGGGACTTTTCGTGCATAGGGGAGAGCGGGGCAAAATGGCACACCGGGGCAAAAAGGGACAATGAGACAAAACGCAATTTTTAAATAACTTTGGGATAGTGGCGATCGTCGTACGTGGGGCAAAATTGGATTGAAAATCCGGATATATCGTTGGAACGAAATGGAGCATCCAAAAATTATTAGAAAATTGAGTCTTGTCCTCACTGTCCCGTGTTGCCCCGCTGTGCCATTTTGCCCCGGTCTCCCCTATGTTACAAAAACAGTAGATTGCGATACTAGTGCGAGTACTAGTTGAAATCACACGAAAACATTTAGAAACCGTTTTTCACAATGTGCTATTTATTTCACAAGGTGTGAAATCTCTTTGGCCACGTATAGGGTAAACGTGGTAAATGTGGATCACCCTGATTAACACGTAAATCAATTATGTATGGACTGGGCCACAATCGCCCCTTTTACCCTATATAAAGGTATAAAAACAATAGATATAAGCAGAGTTAGATAATATCTCCGAGTTTATTTATATAGAGGAACCGGGCTTGAACGGGAGGGAGTATCGAATATCCTCGCGAGTCGAAATCCAAGGATATCGCGGTGTGCGATCGCCCCTTAACTTATCCCCGCTGGGAAAACAAATAATATCCTTTTGAGGGCAGATAAGCAGAGCTCGAGATAATTCGATAAGAATGGAAAAAAAAACTAATCTTCCAGTTCAAACAAAGCGAGGATACTCGACACTCTCTAAAATACACAAAAAAAAGTAACAGTATATAAAAAAAAAATTAAGAAAATAAACGCTGAACCGATGCACGAAAGGGATTGATATAGAAACATTAATTTCCAACGATGATAAACGCGCGGATAGCATTAAAAAAAGCAACTGGCGAGCGTCGTAATACGCACTACTCCGGCTATTATAGCCGAAATCTATCGTTACTCGGATATAAATTATTATTAAAAAATACTACGATTGCATTAAATAGATAGTAACACCGTCGTGTAATTTAATTGATTAATTAATGTATACCGTTGTGTTATGTAAATGGATAGTTTGCACCGAAGTAAGTGTTTTTTATTTATTTTAACTATAATTTTTTTATTTCGGTTGCGCGCGAAGATCTCGAGGCATAAGCTGTTCTCGAATCACGCAAACCGAGATATACATTAAATATATATATAAAATAATACTGTACGATGGTTTTATCTTTAATGTCTTCTGGGAGGCGCGAAAAGCCCGAGAAGTCGTGACCGCGATACCTGCATCTCGTTTTTATCGATCGCCAAAGAGCGAGCCCATGCGGCTTGGCTGCGGTAAATCGATCAAACGAAATTAATCTCGTTTTAGTTAGGCCGATATGACTAACGATTAAAATTAATTAACGTCGTGACCGTCCTGTACTCGAGGATTTTTAATTTTCGACGAAAAGTTGAAAAATAAAAAGTAAATAACGATGCGACATTTTGGGACGGGAAGATACTACCGTGCGGGGACGAAGTCGTCGAAACGTCCACGAGGTGATTCTACATATATATATATATTCTAATTAAATTTAATTAATGTTATAGATAATGTATAATTTTTAAAAAATCGCAATTTATTACGCTTGAAAAATTATGGAATAACTTCGGGAACGTTTCACGTACTCGTGATCGCCATTGAACCATGTGTGAATGAACATGTGTGTGACGGAGAAGTTTTTGTATTTTTGAGATATAAAAGCGCTGCGTGGGAGCCAGAAGAGGTTTGTCTAAGTAAATGCGGTATTAAAAAAAAAGTACATGTAATACATATTTAAAACACAAAATACCTATTGAATCTAAACTATAATATCCGACGTGGGATGAAATTTAACGAATAAAAATTTAAAAAATAAAATTATTTTCCCTTCGACGCTCAGTAGCAGCTATCGATCGCATGTACTATTCTCGATTTATTGAATCTCGATACGACGACCAATTTTACACAAACTGATAACGAAAATCTCGTTCCCATGAACGATAAACAAAAAAAAATTGATTATGAAAATTCACTGATTCTGATATATTTTTAGGTTTTTTTTTCAACGCTCGTCTCGCACATTTATATATCGAATAATTATTGATAATCAAATGCCATACGCATACGCTCTGGCTTCGAAAAATTGTACTTCGAGGCATGTGCTAAGGTTGTAAAAGAGCTTAAAAAAAATTGAAAACCAAGGGAATTAATTGTACCGCGATTAAAACGCCGATTGTGCAATCATGTGGATGTATCAGTGATAAATGTATCCGTCTGTATAAAATCGGTTTCCGCAATCTATCCTTATCATTCCACGCTTCTAACATAGATCATAGATCGCTTCAGAGCGGCTAAGCTACGAATCAAAAGAAAATTAAAAAATAAATAAATAAAAATCCATACTATATTCGTCTATACAGTCCCTAGCCGAAACTATTTTTCGCAAATCCCCGGAAGAAACGTCTTCGACGAAGAACAAAAAAAAAATAAAAGTATAACTGTATAACGCTATAACAATTCTAATGAGTGTAATTTCGCTGTCTCTGTACTTTTAATATTAAATAAGCACACCGTAGACTGTCCTTCGCGAATTCTTCCGCACGTCCCGGTACGCTTATTGCACACCGTGGACATTTAATTAAAAAAGAAGAAAAAGTGCTGAAAGTATGATGTAACGACTATCGGACATTATAGATTTGTAATATGTATTTTCGAGATCAGCGAGTGACGAGATATGTCGATGCGATAAGGTTGTAATATTATTATATTTACGGGTACGAGAGACCAAATTATTAACTGCAGTTAGAGGAGCGAAGTGTTGTCGCAACGGGATAAGGTTGTGCGTTCAACGCGCTTATAGCAGTTAAAAACTTTCGAATTTATCAACATTGGAATCTCCAAACGCACCAAAACAAAAAAAAAACACGAAATACACACAAAAAAAACAGTAATATAGTAAAACTATCATTATTGTAATCTGTTTTATTCTCAGTGTCGGTACTCGATAAAAAAAAAAGATTAACTCTGTACTTGTGTAAAAGACGTACACGCACCGTCCCCCCTCGAGCTAATTACCCGTAATCCGCTCTACTATGCTATAACTACACTACTATGAATACCCAATACACTCTCGAATGTAAAGAAAAAAAAATGATGAAAAGACGAAGAACAAATGAAAAACAAAAAAATAAAAAAAACATGTGAAGAATTATTCACCAAGTTGTACAATATTGTTTAACGAAACAATAAGAGAAAGACGAAAAGTGATTTAAGATATGTCAATAAAAATCATTTAAAAGTGGAGCTGTTTGCTGTACGTTGAATTTATGTTTCGTCATCGTGGAGGTGGCAAGGCTGCAATATCGCGAATGGTTAGCGAAACGAGACTGCTGTTTCCGGATGGCGATAGAGATTCGTTCGTTGGTCCGTTCGCTTTCTGCCCTCGTCCATCCATATATGCAGTGGATTTTGGGTCGTTGAGGTGAGTGGCCGCGGCCTCTCGCAACAAAGCCTCATCGATTCTACTCATTCCCTTGCCGTGTCTCTCGTGCTATCGCGTTGCCTATGCATACTGCTCACGGTTTATTTATTTATTTATTTTGTTTTCGGAACGCGGCCTCCGCGTTGCGGGTCGGCGGTGATGATAAAACATTTTACAGGCCAACGGTTGCCCTGATTGGAATAGCTATGGAGTTGCCGTCCTCGTGACTCGTGCTTCGTTGCAAGATACATTTTTTTTTCTCGCAAATCCCATCGGATTAACTTTTTGTTAATCGCATCACAGGATATCCGTTCGGAGCTGCAGCGACTCTATGTGGCTATGAAACTATAATAGTGGGCGCAAATAAATGACTTCGTTAACGTCATTACAAGACAGCGTAGATAGTTTATTTTCGATAAACTTCATAAATTATACGATTCAACAATTTTTACAAATAATTAAGGAACGCATCACGCCGAATTGTACTTGCGCGTTGCCATAACGATCTCCGCCTCGACTTCGCGCTTTGCACGCTCCTCGAAGAACTTGAAGACCGAGTGGTGGAGCGTCGAATCGTTCGTCGCTTTTGCGGCTTCGAGAAACTTTCTCGCGGATACTTGTTCCGCCATTCCGACGGTCCTGATGTACCTGTTCGATAGAATGAAAGGATAAGATTTATTGCCATCGATTTCATGACAAATTGTTCGTCAGTTAAAATGGAGTTCGATCGGTACCTCAGAGCCGGCAGTATGTGACCCTTGGAGAGCAGAACTTCGATTATTTCCTCGTGAGCATTGCCCAGACGCTTCAGCATGTCCAGAGCCAATTGGTGAGCCGCCGGGTAAAGATTCTCCAACGACAGTAGCAAGCAAGCTAAAGGCTTGGAATCAGCCACAACGTGATACTGCAGCAACTGGTGCAGTTGATAATAAGCCTTTCGCTGAACGAGGGTAGTTATCACGAGCTCGTGAAGATAGTGCTGTACCAGAATACCGTGTTCGGCGAGAGACCTGTAACAATATCGACGTCCAAATTCACACATTGCGCATTGGAGCACATAAAATCATTTTTTTTTTTTATTACCTTATATATTCGAGAAGTACCCAAACAGCCATTTTCGGTTCTATCGTATCACCGCTAAATTTGGAAAGTATGTGAGTGTACATGTCGCTTTGATCCAGCAACAATTTGTACTCCAGGTCGTCGGCCGACGTGCTGCGCGGATTTTTCGTATTGTTCTGCAAAGGTGTGCCCATCTGTAATGTATCAGATATATTCGTTCGTGACGAGTAATTACAGTCGAAGAAATCGTGGGAAATCGGGACCAACTTACCTGACTCTGTATCTCGTTCTCCAGATGTTTCTTGTAAACGGCGTTCAGCTTGTCGAATATAGCTGGCATGTCTATCAGCGTCTTTGGCAAATCGTTCACCAGAGTTTGCAGAACTTGCAACAGTATTGGTTTGGCGTCCTTGCGCTGCATGAGAAACTCGACCAACTGTACTTTTTCTTGAATCAGATCTACCAGAGATTCCAGCCGCAATTCTATGTACCAGAGACAGCCGAGCTTCGCGTCGATTACGATGTTCGGTTGAAAGACGACCCAGTTCGGAGAATCTTTTTAAGCGTTAAGGCAAATTCGAGTCTAACTTTGAGGACGCTTATTAAGATTTTGTTTTCGGTTTTAAGGATACACAATTGGCAGGGTTGAATGACCTGCTCCGAGAGCGTTGAACCCTGCACCTTGAGATTGTACGGTTTTATCGGCTTTGGGACGGCCACGCTTGTGTGATGCATCACAGTACCGTCGCTCACACCGGATAACATTATGTCGAATATCATGGAGGTCTGTTTAATAAATAAAGACAGCGCTGTGTTAATCAATCCCTACGAGTCTGTGCCCCTGCTCGTAATAAAATGACTCACTTTAGAGGCTTGATGATGAACGATTATTAGATTGTCGACAACGTTTATCGCGAATCGACCGCTCATGTCGAGTTTTAGGATGTGACTTCTCTTGATCGTCAGCATTCTGCGATTGAGCGAAACATTTGAAAAAAATTATTCACACTTAAGGGCGTCTGGTTTGTTTTAACAGATTTCAAGCATAATAACGTGTATATATTTGTTTAAATAAAAGATATGGAAAAAATAATATTAAAAAAAATGGAACTTCTATAATTTTTTCTATTGAGCCCTATGGATTTTTTCGCCTAATCTGGAACACTGTTACGAACAGTTAATCGTGGGGGATTGTCGATCGTATTTTTTTTATTACCGAGAAAAATAAATATAACACGTTTCTTTTACGTGAAATCTATGGTCTCTCCCCCGATACGTGCGAGCGGAAAGTAAAGGGGATAAAATTCAACGTACTTGTGTACTGTATATACGCAAACGAAGGCAGTGCCCACCGAGCGATTTACTCCTGGCTGATGCCGCAGGACGATTATACAGGGTGTTCCATAGAGAACAGCCAGAGCTACGTCGCGCTCCGAAACAGCCAATTTTCCCGGCTTCGTCGCCGTCGCCTCCACTGTAACAATTCTATTGCAAATAATCCACCACTGACACTCCTCCAAATAATGAACAAGGAGCTACCCTGTAGTTTGCGCGATTCCTCACTCACTCTCGAATTTCGTGATCTTGTGAAGATTTCCGGGTGTCACGTGGAGAGCCTGCATCTGATTGCCTATTGTCCCCGAAGAGAGAAGAATCATCGAACTGCGAGGGCAGAATACATACCAATTGACTCCCAGACTCAAAGACTTCAAAGCTCTGACGTTTCGCTTTGCTGGATTTACCTGCGGAAACAACAAAAATTAGATTGCATGATTTCATACATCTTTTTCATCTTTTAATGCTTCTTTTTTCTATTCTTAATAAAAGGACAAAGCCAGTGTCGCAAAAAAACGCAGTACTAGAGATACGCGCATAAAAAAAAAGAGAATAAACAGACATAAATAAAATAAACTCGATAATATAAATAAAACTAAAAATGCGTCATAGTATCTATTATTGTTCATAATATTCTTGTGTATCATTGATCATTACTGTACAAATTGTTATTTTTTGAGATCTATATTATATTTTACAATGTGTATAAATCTATGTAAAAGGGGCGCCCCGTATGGACCAAAGAAATAAATAAATAAATGAATAAGTAAATAAATAAGTAATGGCTGAAGGACTTCAGTCGATGGCCAATTGGCAATATATATGTTTTCACTACAATGTACGTTATGGCATGCTATGTATGTATGTATGTAAAAGACTGTTTCATTTGTCATATTGCCAATAAATCTACTACCACTACTAAGTAAATATATAAATAAATAAATAAAAATAGAAAACTTAAGTTTCCGGGGACTAAAATTAGAGGATAATTGATACAAGGATCAGGAACGTAACAAAGGCAATTGACAAAAGGATAACGAATTGCGATGAGAGACCCGTAAGTACAAGTAAATAAATAAACAATAGAGATAACTTACGAGAAACAATTCTACGCCATGATCGGTGACCAGTAATATTTCGTTTCCGTGGGTCCACACGAAGCCCTGTATAGTAGCGTTTTTCCCTTTGCAAGACTGCGAGTATTCCGCATTGTCCAAGCCAGCGGTGGCCGAGTAATTAACAAATTCGACCGAAGTGTTTGTTCTCTGTATAGCCAGTACGTTCATGGAGGGTGAGAATTTTATCGATATAACCGGACCCTTGTCGTCCATACGAAAGTTTATATTTTGATCGGGTCCCTTGACCAGAACTCCCGTGACACCGCCGGATCGCACGGCGAAAACCTGAAATTCATCGAAATCACGCAATGAAAATAAATACAAAGAATAATTTTGTTTGCGGTTACGATAACAAGATAATTTTTCTTAAGGCCATCACTAACTTGCTGTTTCGAGTCATCGAAGAAAACATTGGTCAAACTGCTGACCGACTCGAATCTTATCGGATCCGCGGAAAGTTCCAAATAATAATCGTCGTTCGGCTCAATCTCGGAGGTGCTTTCCATGTTTTTGACACTTGACAGACACACTCTTCGGAGGAATCGCGTGCGCAATAATCCCAGCACAGTACAAGAAACAAAAAAAAAAAATAAAAACCTCGCGACAATGCTGCGGAGGCTGCAGTGACAGCGGCGCGTTAACGGGCGGCGTCCGTTCGAGGACGCCACTGGGCGTAAATGGGGGGCCTTTGGAGGAACAATGTTTGACGATGGAACGTACCGACGGGCACTGTCGTCGGGCTGATAAAGAGAAGCGTTGAATCGTGAGAGGGCACGCGAAGCCCCGGTTAGTACGCGAGTTAATAAAATGGCGGACGGGAGTACGGCAAAAGGGCAGGGACGTCCAGCGCGATAAGAGTTGCGGGACCGAGAATGCGATTTTCGCGATAGATCCATAACCGCGCGAGACACGTCTCTCGGGTCGACGTGCGAGCGGGTTCGTCCTACCGCGGAACATCGAAGCCTCCTCGTGATTTTTATGTTGTTGTTCGTCGCTTTACCGCCGCGTGGTGCCCGAGTAAACAGTGAAAAAATAAAAGCTAAAAGGAAGTTTTAGAAACAGAAGAAAACTTAGCCGCAGTGGGGAATTTGTATCGGGAGAGAGGGAGACAGTGAGGAAACAGCGACCGTGTTCGAAAACTCGACGCGTTCGCGGGCCGAGTGGGGCAACAAAAGGGCTGGCCGGAGGTAAACATTATCTTGATTTTTTACACACTAACCGACAGAGCGCACACAATCGCCTATCCGCACGATCTTACCAGAGATTTCTCGTCGGGATTTCGCGACGTTCCCGAGAGATCACACGAACGGTCTAGACTCTGTGCATTGATTTTGTTTTCTTTTTTTTATTGTTTTCTCTCGAGTGGCCTTTTTTATTCGCGATAATATCGGGTGTGCTGGTCCGCGGCTTTGTGTGTGCAGGGGGATTCATCGATCAGGCTGCTGCCGCCTGTGCTCTGTGTGCGGCTTTCTCGACCTCACGTCAGCCACTTGTGGCCATCTACGGATACGCTGGCCTAAGGGTTTTTACCTCGATTTTTTTTTCTTCTTTCTTCCAACTCAACCCTTCCAGCGGAGATGCGGAGAATCTCGCGCGGAGATTCTTGCGCGACCCTCTCTCGTCTCGCGAGTTATCGTTTCTCGGCGGTTGTTCCGTTTCGGAGATAATGAAGGATATACATCGGTCGCGAATGATCGCGGGAGGATTAAAGGTCCGTGAATCGAAAGCCCTTTAAAGGTACCGTTATTCTATTCGGACGACACCGAGCGCGGTCCGCGTACCTGCAGCGTCGTAAACCCGGCATTGTTGTTAATTCGAAAATACTTTCTCGCTGATAATTTTATTTGATAATTAATTACTTGAACGAATTTATCGTTTACAATCGGTATGCAATAAATCGTAAATACCCGAGCTCCTGAACAACAAATTATAAAAGTTAAGTCAGTGAAAAAAGACTTAAGCTTATGGATTGTAACAGTTAATAATCAATCGATCAGTTCGGACTTTTAATGAAATTAAACATCGCGAATATCGTTGTTGTTAATTCGAGAATACTTTCTCGCTGGTAATTGTATTTGATAATTTATTACTTGCTCGAATTTCTCCTTTACAATCGGTATACAATAAATCCTAAATACCAGAGCTTCTCAGAATAAGGAATTATAAAAGTTAACAGTAAAAAAAAAGACTTAAGCTTACGATTTACAAAAGTAAACAATTAATCAATCAGTTCGGACTTTTAATTACATTAAACATAGCGAGTATCCATTTATCGTTGCACTGAGATTTTGATATACGAGTACAACTCGAAACTCAATAAGTCGTTTGCCGTGCTGGACTGTATTGTAATTATTAAGTTTTGGTACTATGCGCTGCGTGTCGACAGCTTACAGATAGATCCTGAGTCGCAGCCGGTGACTGCAGAGAGCGAGGATAGCCGTGAGATGGCCGAAAGGTAGTCGCCGGCCCGGGGTTCGAAAGCCTGAGGAAGCCTAGAACCGCGAGAGACAGCAAAAAAAAAAACCCACAAAATTCAGTTCGAAGATGTGAAGGGAGAGGCGAAGGAGGAATGAAGCCGCAGAAGAAGCCGGTAGTTGCCCAAAAGGCGCAGAGGACACCGGCGACCGCAGCAAAGAAACGTCGAGCTTCGCCAGAGAAGACAACACTGTCGGATCCAAAAAAAGTGGAAAAGAGATCGCACAAGAAGCTCCAGAAACCGAAGCGCTCGACGGAGGACGCGGACAGGAAGAAAGCGGAACAACCGGAGAAGAAGAGAAAGGCGGACGAGAGCAGGAAGAAGGCGGAGGAGAAGAAGAAAGAGAAGATGGAGAAAGTGGAGGACGCCAGGAAGAAAGGGTCCAAGGAGAGCGAGAAAAAGTGCGAAGCTGCGGAGGACAAGAAAACCGAGAGATGCGAAAAGACGGAGGAAGCTGCGAACGAGGAGTCCTGCGTTGCGACGGAGAACAACAGGAAGAAGAGTCAGAAGCCTGCGGAGGAGAAGGCCAAGACGGACAAGCAGCAGGCTGCGGAGGCGAAGAGGAAGAACGACAGGGTCGACGAGAAGAAGAAAGCTGGGAAGGTCGATGAGACTGCGGAGGACGGTCAAAAAACCAGCAACGTCGTATCCGAGGAAAATTCGGTGATCGACGACAAAACCGATAGCTCCGCAGCGTCGAAGAAGAAGTGCAAAGACGAGAAGAGAAAAGACGCGAAAGGCGGGAAGAGCGAGCTCAAGGAGAGTTCAAAGAGTCCGACGACCAAAGAGAAGAAAGTAGCCGAGGTGAAGAAGTCGTCGGAGAAGGAGACCGCGAAGAAGGTCGCGGGTAGCGCCGCGGCGACGACGGCGACGACGACGCCGAAGAAGGACCCGAAGGCGAAGCATGGTCAGAAGAAAGCGCCGACGAAGAAGACCGTTCTCGCCAAAAAGTCGCATTCACCGTTGGCGAAGAAATTCATCGAGAAGAAATTGAAGCTAGTCAAGATCGCGAACGGCGAGGCGGACGATAAGGATGCACCGTCGCAGGAGGAGCAGAGCGAGGCGGTTTCTGCCGCTGGGGCTTCCGTCGTCGCTGCCAAGTCTAAGAAGAAAAATCCAATAATTCCAAAGTCCAAAGCGCCCGAGAAGAAACCCAAGTTGGCCAAGCAGATGAAAGTCAAATTGCCGCCGAAGAGCGTTAAGATAAACAGCGTACTGAAGAAGGCCAAAATAAAGAAGATAACGGAGAAGATCGTCGCGAGCAGCAAGAAGAAAATTGAGATTAAGAAGCTCGGTGAAGATACGGCGAACGATGTCGACAAACCAGCGACGAGCAACGAGGAGCCTCCGGACGACATGGAGACGAATGAAATAAAGCGGGAATTATGCGAGGAGAGGGAGGACGATAAAAGCAGGGAGGAGGTTCCAGCGTCGAAGACCCCGGAAAGCAAGAAATCCTCGAAGAGTCCGGCTAAACAAAAAATGGTGAAGAAGCCGCTTAAGAAGCCGACGAAGGCGGCGAAGCTTCAGAGCGAGGAGAGCGATCAGGTGTCGACCAAGTCGGAAGACGTGAGCCTCGAGGATCTGATAAAGCAATCGAAGAGCGTCGAGGATGGCTCGAAGATGCCGGCGAATTCTAAGAGGGAGCCGGCCGAGGGTTTGATAAAAATCGATATGAAAGTCGAGGCCGTTAACGGCGAGGAGAGCTGCG
Source organism: Ichneumoninae sp. A BG-2022a (assembly GCA_030522665.1). Taxonomy (NCBI): domain Eukaryota; kingdom Metazoa; phylum Arthropoda; class Insecta; order Hymenoptera; family Ichneumonidae; species Ichneumoninae sp. A BG-2022a. The sequence continues at coordinate 16,710 of JAPYZC010001145.1, forward strand.
CCGGTGAGGCGAGTCCGACGTCGGCCTCAGACTCCGAGGACGACTACGAGGAGGAAATTGAATCACGTGGTCGGGGCAAGCAGAAGAACGTTGATAGGCGGCTCGGCAAGGAGCGAGATAGCTCGCCGACGGACGAAAGAGCTAGAAGAATGAGACTCTTCGGTTTCTGGAGCGGTCCCAAAAGGCACAGAGTAGCGTCGTTGAACGCCCTCGCCAAGGTCCATTGTCTGTACGAGAACGAGGCCGGTGGGGTTTATCTCGGTGGTTTCTGCAAGCCAAAACCCGAGAAGGAAAAGCCAAAGGGTAAATCGGCCAAGGAGGAGAACAAGGAGGAGGCACCGGCTAAGAAGCCGAAGGAGATAAAGAAAGTCGCGGACGTTACCAAAGTCGAGGACAACAACAAGAGAAATCTGAGAAACGTACCGGGTCTTAGGGGCAAACACTGGGACATGATGGAGTCCTCGTCGTCGTCGTCGTCGTCGTCGGACGACGACGGCGAGCGGGAGAAAACCGCGGCGAGGGCCAAGAAGAGAAACACCACGAGGAGGAAAAAGATCGAGGAGGTGATGGATCTTAAGGACATGGTCGTGTGCAAGAGAATGGCGAGCCTAAACGCCAGCGCGATTCTAGCGGCTTCGTACTCCGACGAGATAAATCGTCACGGTTCATCGGCGAGCGATTCGTCGAGCGAATCCGAGGTCGAGGTCATAAAGAAACGAAAACAGATCGACACGGATATGGAGAACAAGCGAAAGTCCTCGGCTCGTCAGCAGGTCTCGGCCGATGCGGGAGAGGAAGTAATAAAACCGTCGAAGAAAGTCGTGATCGTCAATCAGGACACGGACGTTACTATCACCGGTTAGTATGTCCACGAAAATTCCACCACTGCTACCCTGCTCAATGGTTTTTTTTTTCTTTATCCCGCTTCCACCCTTCCATTCCGTGGTAGTTTACGTCCCGCCTAAAGCTCCTCTCTCGATCCCCCTGATCTCCCGACGGCCCCCCCACGACTCTGTGAGCACTCTTTCATCCCTCGTTTTTTTTCACTACAATCTTTCTTCTCGTTCGCTCGGCTCCCGACAGGTGTGTACGTCAACCAGACTCGATCAACCCATCACGAGGGCTTCTGCAGCATCGCCGGAATGCAGTACCGAATCAGCTCGACGAGTCACACGCAAACTGCAGCGACCGCCGTTGCAGCCGAACTTCACGAGCAGGTGCGAGAACATCACAAACGTTTTTCTGGCTCCCCTCCGGAGAGAAATTAAAATTAATGCTGTCGAGTCTTGATCCAAGTAGAAATGTACATGAATTGAGATGATGTTGAGCAATTTTCTATAGATGTGAGTAGAGGTTTCGGCAATGGTGCGGTCGGTTTCAAGAAATAAATTCTCGATTTTAACGTTTCGGCCCTGTGTTCGGGCCCTCTTCAGAAAGTTGTATTTTAAGAGAACTAGAAATTCATTTTACAATAAATTTACAAATATGTCTTAATTTAGTATTATTTTAGTAAAGATTAGTAAAAACTAATAATGGTGACTCACCAAATCAGTAAAACAAGAATTTCAGTTTGTTTGTCATTAGTTTTTACTAACCTTTACTAAAATAATATTAAATTAAGACATATTTGTAAATTTATTGTAAAATTAATTTCTAGTTCTCTTAAAATACAGCTTCCTGAAGAGGGCCCGAACACAGGGCCGAAACGTTAAAATCGAGAATTTATTTCTCGAAACCGACCGCACCATTGCCGAAAAATCTACTCACATCTACAGAAATATACATGGATTACATTTGAGTTATGTATGAAGCTTTCTATACATGAGAGAGCGGAGGAAAAGGGAACCTCGAGGCAAAACGGACCGGTGTCTTCCATTTGAGATGGGACCTGTTTTTGCGAAAAATCGATGGTCCTTTTTGCCCCACTCTCGATGCCTACTATTTTTATTGCACTATATAAGGCCTTCGTACGTCTCCGAAGTTTCCAGTTTATAGAAACGTGACGAAATAAACGAAGCTATTCGTACTAAAGCGTTGCCTCTCGTTTCGTCCTTCGCAGCAAAAGCCGGAACAGCCGTGCAAGTCTTACACACCCTTGGGGGCCCTGTCGTCGATGCAACCCCCTGGAAGCCAAGGAAATCATCCGAACATGTCACCCCGAAGACACTCGGCGTTCTCGGCTCCGCATCAGCACGGTGAGTTCGTGATTGATACAACATACTGTATTTACCATGTCGTTGCTATGCTACTCCGCCGTGTAGCTGATAGCAAGTATTACGCTACCTGCGAGCCTGCAAACGTGACGGGTAAGTCCGAGAGCTTAGAGGCGCGACCCGTCTTTCTCTCGAGCCCTGCTACGTGAATAAGCTACCCTGCGACTCCCAGGCGAAATGAGTACGGGAATATCTCCGCATATTCCAGCCGGATAAAAACGAGAATTAAGCTCCATAGTGCTGTGCATGGAAATCCGCTACTGGTCTCTGCACCCTCGGCGAATTTCGCTCGGCGTATGAGGCAAAAGAATACAATAATACATAACGTTGATTTTTTAATATTTATTCTCTCGGAAAATGCGTCCAGTCGCATTGCACATTTTTTTTACAAGTTCGACTCGCATCACCGACCATCCTAAAAATTAACAGCGAAATCAAAGCTGTCGCATTGCACCAAAAAATATTAGTTTCATTTTCAAAAACATGATGCTCCTTTCTGCTCGAAATAGCCTTTGGAATACGAACAAAAATATCGCACATATCCATTAAATAGTTAATGAATTTACGAGTGAATGATACATTTTTTTTGTCGTTAGATTTTTTTGTTTGACTCATCCCTTTCAAGATATGTGAATTTGAAAAAACGCATCTCCTAAATGTATGGATTAAAACGGAGGTGCAAAGTAATTTGCACATCACTCACTCTTCGTGTGCGTGAAACCCCCATTTTCACACCTTCTGAAATACAATTTTGTACGATATACTGGTGCGAAAAAACTTTTTTCCGACTACGCTAGAAAGGCCCGATTTCGTGCCTGCAACGGGAATGGAACGTGGCCCATTCTTGATGAGCGGAAGGAAAAGTAATTTAGCGGGAGGCAAAGTTTCACTTTTCCTCCCGCTAAATCACCTTTCCTCTCGCTCGTTAAGAATCGGACACTTTCCACCCCCGATGCAGTTATAGAAATGTGGCCACTTTTTAGCATGGTCAAGAAAAAAATAGCGTATGCCACTCGGCAGGAAGTGCATTTTCACCTGTAACCTGTAAATTTCTGACCCGCTTCACTCGGGCACCAAACTTTATATTCGGTGAAAAGAGGCACTTTCCTCCCTTGTGGCATAATATACTATTATTTCACAAGATGTGAAAATGGGGGCTTTCGTAAGCGAAGCGTGCGCAAAACCGTCATTTTCCCATCCAGTCAAATAAATATACTTTGGGCAAACTTGATTATGTCATAAAACCCAGACCCCTCGACCGATACTTGCCAAATGAAATAGACAAAATTGTTTGATGTTGGTCTCCTTTTGCAGATAGTTTTAGCCCGAAATCACAAAATTTGGGAAAACGCGAACACACTTTTCTCAAAAAACCTGACAAATGTTCAACGATGTTTCAATTATTGCGTAAAATGTAACAAATAGAAGCACCTAACTGCTCTACTCGCGTGACAAATTTCAACCCAATTGATAAAGCCGTTCTTGAGTTACAGACGGTTGAATTCTACAGGCCCGGCAAACACACACACACACACACACACACGTCCGGATATTTTTTCTAAATGTAATTTTTTTATGTGAAACATTCTTAAATGTTTACATGAAATCCGCGGAAAAAAAATTTCATTGAAAAATCTTCCTCTACGATGAAGCAAAATCTGACAAAAAAATTCCAAAGGTTACCTTCAAGTGATACTAAAGTATGGCCAATTATGTGATAGATCTGAGAGGGACGATAAAAGAGTAGCGAAGTTGACAGAGTCCTCATATGGGAGACTGCAGAAATTAATAAAATGTAGTCAAGATGGAATTACCGCTGAATGATCAGTTGAGCGCGCGATGAAATTCAGCGATCGAACTTCTCTTTTCATGCCCCTGTTTCAACGTACAGTGTCCACTCACTGGTGAAACTGTCGACCGCCCGGTATTCAAACGTCGCATAAAGTCCGCTCGCTTATCTGCAAACGGCTGTGAAATTGTCGTGTTAAGACGCATCGGCCCTTGCAGTCACATTTTCGGCAGCAGAGCATGACGGAATGTTAAATTTCTAACTTACTGATAATCTTTATACGGCTTGACGTTCGATCGGTAATTCATCCGGTATACAAGCAAGATGTTCATCGAGGCGCCATACCAATACGGCGCGACATTAAGGAGGGAGTCTCGCTGCGCGTTGACTTCGCATAAGTTCGACAAGAATAAGAGAAAATTGCAAGTACTTCTTGATGGTGTAAAAATCTGAAAAAAAATCATGTATACTAAAGGTAAGGAGAAGATTCATTTTGCATAATAATAATTGCAAAATGTTATTAACAAATTCATTAAAACATTAATTGGTTAACAAATTACCCGGCAACAAAACTTTTTTTTTATGACAATGATTCGTTTATTTTTCTGAATACGTATCAATTTTTTCAGATATTTAAGTAATCGTTAATTTTTTTTTTTTATAGAACAAAAATCAACGATTACTTAAAAATCTGAAAAAATTCATACGTATTCAGAAAAATAAACGAATCATTTTCATAAAAAAAA
>JAPYZC010001146.1:0-21454 GCA_030522665.1 Ichneumoninae sp. A BG-2022a
GATGAATTTGTTAATAACATTTTGCAATTATTATTATGCAAAATTAATCTTCTCAGTACCTTTAATATACATGATTTTTTCAGATTTTTACACCATCAACAAGTACTTGCAATTTTCTCTTATTGTTGTCGAATTTATGCGAAGTCAGCGCGCAGCGAGTCTCCCTCCTTAAGTGGATGACTTACCGAGTACACTAGGGTACAATCCAACGGGAAAAAACCGCAAGCGGTAAACTCAATTTTTCGATGCAGCATGTCGATCGCAAATTGTTTGAGCTGAAAGATGTAAACGACAATCTTGCAGAACAGCCATGGGCAAAATAAATTTATATTCGCTGGCGGGTACCTCGAATATGTCATCTTGACTGGCGGTAGAACGGGTGAGAAGCCTCCTAACGATATCAGCCGTACTGTTCATCTGCGAATAAAACGCTACACTGAAAAAAAAATTTGCTTGCGGGCTGCGAAAGAAAAAAATCCTTATTTTAATTGTACTTTCAATTCTTACAATTTCATATGACATTGAAACAACGACGGCAAGACGGTGACGTGTTATCGTTTCAATCCCGTCTGCAATTGTAAAAATTGAAAGAAGAATTGAAATAATATTTTTTTTCTTTGCCAGCCCGCAAGCGAATTTTACTTGAGTCATTCATTTTTTTTTCAGTATACTAAGAATCTTTTGAATCTCTAAAGAAGAATCCTCGAAAAATCACTCCTTTATGTAGATGTAATCCAACGTTTGTTTTAAATTGTATCGATTTTAATTTATCTATTTTCTAAAAATCTGTAAATGAACTTTCAGTCATATTCGAATAAAGAAACATTTATCGAAAATCGTAAATGTCCTTATACAAAAAAAAAACTGTTAATTTTAGATTTCCCCATAAAAGATGTGTATTCTTATTGATTTTAATTGATCTATTTCCTAAAAACCTTTACATGAACTTTCTAGCATATTAGAATGGACAAAGATTTTTAGTAAAATCGTAAATGCCGTTATACAAAAAAAAAAACTGGTGATTTAAGATTTTGCCATAAATGATGTGTTTGAACCTCTTTAGCGACGTTGGTAACGCCTGAAGCCAGCAGAGTGATCGGTAGCATGACGATAATCAGCCAACAAGTGCAATTAACGATTATCCAATAAGATACCACCCCAACCGGTGCAAAAAAGGGTACAATCATATAGTAAGTAACGTAGAGTGCAGTATAACTGACGCCAGTGACCGCCATAAGAATCGGTACAGAATAAAAATCCGATATTTCCACAGAAATTTCATACAAGTTAGTATGCGCTCGTCGGATAGTGTTGATCTTTGGCCCGTATGAATCGTCGATCAACAAATTTCTCGTGAAAAACAATCTATCCCCGAATTCCACCGACGAACTGTCCGGACGCTCGAGAGCCCGATTCAAGGCTCTGAATCGTTTCTCGATCAATTTCACCACGAAAACGTACTGTATCTCGAAGCAATTTGTAACGAAGAACGGCACTATGCCACGGAACCACGTGAGTACCGACGCGGGATAACCGAAATATTGAGTCACCAATGTCACCGTCCAAACGAGAAAACTCACTAAAAAAACGAGGAAAAAGAAAAAACTATTGGAATCCGAAAAATCTTCGTTGTGATCGAATGTCGCACCATCGAAGCTCGTCAGACGATTGAAAAGTTTAACGGCGGTCTTCTGTCTGAATGCGAATGTGATCAAGATCAGGAATAAAATAGAATTGTGCAACACAGTTTGAGCCGTCGCTAGAGTTGAGGTCAGCATCGTTGCGTCGGAATATTCGAAGTCGTATTCTCGAGGCAACGCGACGACTAGCATTCGAAATTGCAGAACGATCAGAAGGAGGTTGTAAAGACAACCGAGACGGGATGTGGCGACATGTAAGCGCGCGGAACCATGCCGACGCCCTTTTTTCAATGACTTTGGTCCCGAAAATTTTTCCACGCCGAACGGGGCCAAGCCCAGTGCTTTGAAGAATCCCAGCATGAACTTCGCGCTTGTAATCTCGCGATCCAAACTGTTACGAGATGTAGGGACCATGTTGGAAATTCAATTGTCTCGATGACTGTCGGATGAGGCCAAGGATACGCGAGACCGTAAATTATTGTACGCTTGCGCGCGAAGATCGTAATATTTAAAATATGCGCGACGGTGCGAGAGAGCGTTCATGCAGACAGACTTGGCAGACTGATTTCCGGGTCGAACGCCGCGGTCTCTGGGCAATGCTCGACAGAATATAGATTATTCAATTTATTATATTGAAATATAGAACACTGTTTCGTTACTCGTCTCCGCACTTCGTGCAACGGGAGAAGAAGTAATGAGGTCTGTACGGAAAGTTGAAGGCAGAATCATTGAATTAATATGGAGAACTAAAAAAAACGTGTGTTCGTCGCTCGTAAAATTGAGAATTTCAAGCAAGTTTTTGCTGCAAGCTATAGAATATCTTATCGATAATAATAGACTGGAGAGCCGAGGGTAGATAGTGCAAAGTAATCGATCACTCTCGACAAGATCGTGCGGATGGCGAATCGGTAGCTTTGTGCTGATTGACCGAGTGTTTCTGCGACGCTCTTGCACGTGTCGTTAATACCTTCGTGCTCGACCGGCGTTAACTTTTATGTCGCTTGCTCAATGAAGATATCGACCAGCGTTTACCGCGTGCTCTACATTCTTAAGGTGTTTTATCGTCATTGGCTTGAATTATGAAAATTGATCACGAAATAAGGAGACTCTAGTAAAATTTTTGAATATAGATTGTGCACACACGGAGAACAAAAAAATTGTTGGTACAACAAGAATTTTGTTATCATAACTGGTTAACGGTTAATTTGGCTGGTTAACATGGGGACAACAAAATATTTTGTTGCGGCAGCAAATATTTTGCTGTAGCAGCCAAATATTTTTGTTGCCACAAAAATAAATTATTAACGATCTACATTTTTTTAGAGAAACAGAACTATTTTTCTCCGGGCAGATTGTATATATTTTATATAAGTATAATACGTTCGTGTTTGTCGTTCCAGCACAGTGACTGTCAATTACTCACGAAAAGTGCTTCACACATTGTTTTTTAAGCTGCTTGCCACACTCCTGTTTCTATAGTGCAGACTTCCGTAAATTGTTTATTCAGTTTCGCGATCGGAGGTGTTCATCATATGAAATTGGATTAGAATGATGAGATAGCTGACGACCATGCTGAAAATCTGAAGAGATCGAAAGATCGTTCGATCGTTGGTTCATTCGCAATTATTACACGATATGTGGTGGTTTATCGATTTACGCCTGACTCACAGAGTGCAAGAGGGTGCAGTCCAATCGGAATAAACCGCAAGCGGTAAACTCGATTTTTCGCTCCAGCAATTCGATCGCGAAGTGTTTGAGCTGAAAGATGTTAACGATAGCACTAGAGTCTTGAAAAATTTTTAACTCACATTCACTGGCGAGATACCTCGTGTATGTCGTGTCGACTGGTCGTCGAACGAATCATAAGGCTTCTAATGACATCGGCAGTATTTTTAATCTGAAAATTGTCCAAACCGGAAGTGAGGTGATAAAAAGATATTTTAATTTTTAGCGTGATTCACCCTAGTTAATCTTGAAATAAATAATATATAAATAAGTAATAAATAAGAAAAAAATTGAAATAATAATTTGTTCTCTTTGGCAGCCCCCAAGCGAAGTTTAATTGAGTTATTGATATTTTTTTTCAGTGTACTAAGGATCTCTTGAATCTATAATGAAGAATGCTCAAAAAATCACTCCTTTATGTAGATGCAATCCAACGTTTGCTATTTTTTAAAAAATTTTATCGATTTTAATTTATCTATTTCCTAAAAATCTGTAAGTGAACTTTCAGTCATATTCGAATAAAGAAATATTTATAATAAAATCGTAAATGCCCTTGGATAAAAAAACTGTTAATTTTAGATTTCCCCATAAAATATGTGTTTGAACCTCTTTAGCGACGTTGGCTAATGACATCGGCAGTATTTTTAATCTGAAAATGTTTCAAACCAGAAGTGAGGTCATAAAAAGATATTTTAATTTTTAGCTTAGTTCACGGTAGTTAATCTTGAAATAAATAAGAAATAAATAAGAAAAAAAATTGAAAATTTTCGAATGTCCTCTTAAGTGACGAGCACAAACCTCTTTAGTGGCGTCCGTAATCCCTGAAGCCAGCACAGCGATCGGTAGCATGACGCTCATAATCGTAAATATTGAATTAACAATCATCAGATACGTTTGCTCTTCCGACGTGACAACGAAGGGCATAACGAGATAGTACGATACGAAGACAGTGATGTAACTGAAGTAAGCAATAGTGAGAAGAATCGGTAAAGAATAAAAATCCGATATTTCCATCGCAATTTCATACAAATGGGTGTGAGCGCGTCTGATGGTCTTGATTTTCGGTGCGTGCGAGTGATTTATCGGTAGGTCTCTCACCAAAGACAACCGATTCTCGAATCCCACCGACGAATTTACCGATTTCTCAGATAGAGTTCGATTCAGAGCTCTGAATTCTTTCTCGATTAATTTGACAGCAAAAATGTACGGTATCACGAACCAACTGAGAACATAGCTCGGCACCAAGACATTGAACCACGACAGTACCCAAGCGTGGTAAGCCAACTGCTCGGTACACAGTAATACGGTCCAGCCGAAGATATTCATCAGAAAAACGAGAATAAAGAATCTTCTACCGAATGAAAAATTATCCTCCCTCCGATAAAGTGTCACACCACGAAAGCTCATCAAACGGTTCAAAAAATTAACGACAGTCTTCTGTCTGAATCCGAATATCAGCCAGATTACGAGTAGAACAGCGTTGCCTATCACGGATTCGGCTGCTACTATAGTCGAGGTCAGTGACGTTTTGTCGGGATAATCGACGTCGTATCCCAGAGGCATCGATATGAACAGCATTCGAAATTGCACAGCGATCAGTAAAATATTGTAGAAACAACCGAGACGAGAAACGACGAATTTCATGTGTCCCGAACCTTGCCAGGGTTTCTTTTTCGATAACTTTTTCGAAGATTTTTGCACGCTGAACGGAGCCAAACCCAAGGCTTTGAAGAATCCCAGCGTGAACGTCGTGGCTATGCACCCGCAATCCAAGCTATTACAAGAGGTACGAGCCATCCTGGTGGTTTAATTATGCCGATGACTATCGGTAGAAGTCGGGAGAACGCGAAACGGTAAATTATTGCGCGCTTGGACGAGGATCGTGATATTAAAAATATGCGCGACGGTATTGGAGAGCGTTCATGCAGCATGCACAGCGGACTGATCCTTTGGCTGAATGCCGGGGAGGTGGTGGCTCTCTGCGTCATCCTTGACAGAATATAGTTACTTACATGTAAAATATATAACATTGTGCAGCGGATCACGCAACATAGCTCGGAACTCTGTCGCACCACTGGGTCCCTCTATCGAGATAGAGGGTGAGTCAGGGTGATATGGACACTCGTAATATCTTTTAGAGTAACATATTAATGGCGCTGCCGTTTGCACACTTTTTAGTATATGTGGATACAATATGATTTCACCGAAAATTATAAGATTATACGTGAAAGGGTCAGTACGATATGCCAAGTGGCCATATCCACCGCAATGTCCGGGTGATATGGCCAATAAAACCGTTTTCTTTCTAGTTTGGCATCTGAAACATTTGACGGAGGTAATTATTGTTTTTCTGGAGTAAATCTAAACAAGAGTAAATTTATTAATACATGTTTTGTGCGATCCCTCTGTTTTTCTAGACCTAATCGACTACCGTTATTGCCATGGTCGCATCACCGGTAGTGTCCGGATGGTGATTTTCAAACCGGAAGTGACGTTACAGAGAATTTTTTTCATTTTTCTCTTGAATTTTCTCATACATTAGATAGACGACAGACAGAAATTGGATTATGTTTATTTGAATAACTGCGGTCCCGAAGATGTGTCTACGCCGAACGGAGCCAAGCCTAATGTTTTGAAGAATCCCAGCATGAACTTTGCGGCTGTAATCTCGCGACCCAAACTATTCTGGGATTTATGGACCATCTTGGAGTTTCAATTGTTTCGATGGCTGTCGGATGAGGTCAAGGATGCGCGAAACCGTAAATTGCACGCTTGTGGTGAAGATCGTAATATTTAAAATATGCGCGACGGTACGAGAGAGCGTTCAAGCAGACAGGCCAAGCAGACTGACAGTCGGTCTGAGCGCTGCGGACTCTGAGCAATGCTCGACATAATATAGTTACTTATATTAAAATATAGAAAATTGAGAATTTCAAGTAAGTTGTTGCTACAAGCTATAGTAGCAACAACTTACTTGATATACTTACCTTATCGATAATAATAGACTGGAGCGTTGAGGGGAGACAATGCAAAGTAATCGATCACTCTCGTCACAATCGTGCGGATGGCGAATCGGTAGATTTATGGTGATGGACTGAGTGTTCCTGCGACGCTCATGGACGAGTCGTTAATACCTTCGTGCTCGATCGGTATCAATTTTTCTGTCGCTTGCTCAATGAAGATAACGACTAGAGTTTACCAGGTAATCTACATTTTTAAGGTGTTTTATCATTATTGGCTCGGATTATAAAAATTGACTACGAAATGAGGAGACACAAGTAAAATTGTATATAGATTGTGCACAGATTATATATATTTCATATAAATATAATACGTTCGCATTTGTCGTTCCAGCATAGCCACTGTCAATTGCACAAGAAAAATGCGCGTTGCGCATTATTTTTCACGCACTCCGCGACACTCCTGTTTTTATAGTGCAGACGTCCGAAAAATGTTTATCCAGTTTCGTGATCGGAGGTGTTTCCGTTGGTTATCATATGAAGTTGGATTAGAATGACGAGATAGGTGGTGACCATGCTGAAAATCTGAAGAGATCGAAAGATCGTTTGATCGCTAGTTCATTCGCGATTATTACACGATATATCATGGATTAGGGTAAAAGTGGTGAATATGGCCCACCTCGATTAACACGTAAATCAATGATATATAGACAGGGCCATATTCCCCACTTTTACCCTACCGATTTACGCAGTACGACTCACTGAATGCAAGAGGGTGCAGTCCAATGGGAATAGACCGCAAGCGGTGAACTCAATTTTCCGGTCCAGCAGTTCGATCGCAAATTGTTTGAGCTGAAAGAAGTTAACGATCAGAAGAGTCTAGGAAAAAAATATTAACTCACATTCATTGGCACGATACCTCGTGTATATCGTGTTGACTGGTCGTCGAATGAGACATAAGCCTTCTAATGACATCGGCGGTATTTTTCATCTGGAAATTTGCAAAGCGGGAGTGAGGTTCCAAACAGAAATTTAAATCTTTAGCGTGGTTCACTCTAGTCTATCATTAAATGTACATGAAAAAAAAATTGAGAATTTAAAAATCTTCTCTTAAGTGACGTGCATAAACCTCTTTAGTGACGTCGGTAACGCCTGAAGCCAGTACAGCGACCGGTAGCATGACACTCATAATCGTAAAAATCGAATTAACAATCATGAGATAAGTTTGTTCTTCCGCCGTAATAATAAAGGGCATGAAGAGATAGTAAGACACGAAGACAGTGATGTAACTGAAGTAAGCGATGGTGAGAAGGATCGGTAACGAATAAAAATCCGATATTCCCATAGCAATTTCATACAAATGGGTATGAGCTCGTCTGACGATCTCGATCTTCGGTACGTACGAACGATTCATCGGTAGGTCGCTCGCTAAAAACAATCGACTCTCGAATCCCACCGACGAATGTACCGATTTCACAGAAAGCGTTTGATTCAGTGCTCTGAATTCTTTCTCGATCAATTTAACAGCAAAAATGTACGGTATGACGAACCAACTGAGAACGTAGCTCGGCACCAGGACATTAAACCACGACAGTACCCAAGCGTGATAAGCCAACTGCTCGGTAAACAGTAACACCGTCCAGACGAATAAATTCGTTGAAAAAACCAGAATAAAGAATCTTCTACCGAACTCCGAAAAATTATCCTCGTTCCGATAAAACGTCACACCATGGAAGCTCAACAAACGATTCAAAAGATTAACGACGGTCTTCTGTCTGAATCCCACTATCAGCCAGATCGCGAGTAGAACAACGTTGCCCATCACAGACTCGGCTGTTACCACAGCCGTGGTCAGTAACGTTTTGTCGGGATAGTCGACTTCGTATCCCAGAGGAATCGAGATGAACAGCATTCGACATTGCACAGTGATCAGTAACATGTTGTAGAAACAACCGAGACGAGACGCGACGAATTTCATGTGTCTGGAACCTTGCCAGGGTTTCTTCTTCGATAACTTTTTCGACGATTTTTGCAGGCTGAACGGGGCCAAACCCAAGGCTTTGAAGAATCCCAGCGTGAACGTCGTGGCTATGCACCCGTAATCCAAGCTGTTGCGAGAGGTATGAGCCATCCTGGTGTTTTAATTATGCCGATGACTGTCGAGAGAGGTCAGCGGTTCGCGAAACGGTAAATTATTGCGCGCTCGTACGAGGGTCGTAATATTAAAAATACGCGCGACGGTATTGGAGAGCGTTCATGCAGACATGCATTGCACGCATTGCAGACTGACCCTTTGGCTGAACGCCGGGGTCGTGCTGGCTCTCTGGGTCATCGTTGATAGAATACTGTTACTTATATTTAAATATAGAACATTGGTTCGTTACTTACCCAGGGACTTCCTATCGTAGGCTATAAAACCACTAATGGAGCTGTGTATAGAAAGTTGAATGTTTTATTACTAATCTAATCTGTACAGCGGAAAAATAAGTCCGTCTGTCCGTGGCTCAGAATTTTGAGAAATACGGATAATAACGAAATCGAGTATCGGCGAGTATAGTGCCAAATTATCGAACACAACTCTCGGCACAATCGTGCAAACGGCGAAATAGAACAAGTAATGAGCTCTAGTAATTTGGTAACCAATTCATTTTTTGATGAAGTTGTTAATAACATTTTGCAATTATTATTATGCAAAATTAATCTTCTCAGGACCTTTAGTATACATGATTTTTATCAGATTTTTACACCATCAAGAAGTACTTGCAATTTTCTCTTATTGTTGTCGAACTTATGCGAAGTCAGCGCGCGGCGAGACTCCCTCCTTAAGAAAAAGCCGTCTGTTCGTTGGTCATAAAATTCCGAATTTCAAGTAAGTTTTTGCCACAAACTACGGGTCTACCTTATCGATAATAATAGATCGGAGAATGGAGGGGAGATAGTGCAAAGTGAGCGATCCGACTCTTCGCGATCGTGCACATGGCGAATCGGCTTTATGCTGATTGACTGAGCGTTTCTGCGCCACTCTTGGACGATTTGTTAATACCTTCGTGATCAACCGGCGTTAACTTTTCTGTCGCTCGCTCAATGAAGATATCGACTAGGTTTTACTGCGTAATATAATTTTTTTAGGTTTTTTGTCATGAGTGGCTTGAATTATTGAAATTGACATTGATATAAGGACACTCGTGTAAATTTGTTGTGCTTAGACTGTATACATTTTATATAAATATAATACGTTCATAGTTGTTGTTCCAGCACAGTCGCTGTCAATTGCACACGAAAAACGCGCGTTGCACATTATTTTTTACGCATTTTTGCGACACTCCTGTGTCTATAGTGCAGACTTCCAAAAATGTTTATCCAGTTTCGTGATCAGAGATGTTCTCCTCGCTTATCATATGAAGTTGGATTAGAATGACGAGATAGCTGGTGACCATGTTGAAAATCTGGAGAGATGGAAAGAGCCTTTAATCGTTGGTTCATTGGCAATTGTTACACGATATGTGATTGATCATCGATTTACGCAGGACGACTCACCGAGTGCAGGAGGGTGCAGTTCAGTGGGAAGAAACCGCACGCGGTAAATACAATTTTCCGGTCCAGCAGCTCGATCGCGAATTGTTTGAGCTGAAAGACGTTAACGATCTCACAAGAGTCTTGAAAAAATTTTAAATCACATTCATTAGCGATATACCTCGTGTATGTCATGTCGACTGGTCGTCGAACGAGTCATAAGCCTTCTAATGACATCGGCAGTATTTTTTATCTGGAGATTCTCAAACCGACAGTGAGGTCACAAAGAAATTTCAAATTTTTCTCTGTGACATCACTGCCGGTAATAAAAAAACTGAGATTTTCAAACCGGATGTAACGACACATAGAGACATTTTAATTTGTAGCGCGCTCGACGCTGATTTGTCTTTAAATTTACAAGAAACAACAAATAGGAAATTTTAGAATCTTATCTTAAGTGACGTGCGTAAACCTCTTTAGTGACGTTAGTAACGCCTGAAGCCAGCAGAGCGATCGGTAGCATGACGCCCGTAATCGTAAAAACTGAATTAATCGTCATCGCATAAGTTTGCTCCTCCGCCACGATAACAAAGGGCATAACGAGATAGTAAGATATGTAGATGGTAATGTAACTGAAGTAAGCAATGGTGAGGAGGATCGGTAAGGAATAAAAATCCGATATTCCCATCGCAATTTCGAACAAATTGGTATGAGCTCGTCTGACGGTCTCGATCTTCGGTACGTACGCACGATTGATCGGTTGGTCACTACCGAAGAACAATCGACTCTCGAATCCCGGGGACGAATTTACCGATATCTCAAAAAGAGTTCGATTCAGAGCTCGGAATTCTTTCTCCATCAATTTAACAACAAAAATGTACGGTGTCACGAACCAAGTGAGAACGAAGCTCGGCACAATGACATTGAACCACGTCACCATCCAAGCATGATAAGCCAACTGCTCGGTACACATTAATCCCGTCCAGACGAAGATATTCGTTAAAAAAACGAGAATAAAGAATCTTCCACTGGACTCTGAAAAATTACTCTCTTTCCGATAATATGTCACACCATAAAAGCTCAACAAACGATTCAAAAGCTTCACGACAGTCCTCTGTCTGAATGCCATTATCAGCCAGATGACGATTAGAACAACATTGCCGATCACAGACTCGGCTGATTGTATGATCGATGTCAGTGGCGTTTTGTCGGGATAATCGATATCGTTTGCCATGGGCAGCGAGATTAACAGCATCCGAAATTGCACAGCGATCAGTAACATGTTGTAGAAAAAACCGAGACGAGACGCGACGAATGTCATGTGTTCGGAACCTTGCCAGGTTTTCTTTTCCGATGACTTTCTCGAAGATTTTTGAACGCTGAACGGAGCCAAGCCCAGGACTTTGAAGAATCCCAGCATGAACACTGTGGCTGTACACCCGTAAAGCAAGCTATTACGAGAGGTACAAGCCATCCTGGTGTTTTAATTATACCGATTAACTGTCGGAAGAGGTCAAGGGTACGCGAAATGGTAAATTATTGCGCGCTTGTAAGAGGATCGTAATGTTAAAAATATGCGCGACGGGATTGGAGAGGGTTCATGCAGACGTGCATTAAAGACTGATCCTTTGCTTAACGCTGCGGACCTGCTGGATCTGGGTCATCCTTGACAGAATATAGTTACTCACATTGAGATACAGAACGTTGGTTCGTTACTCACTTCGGGACTTCGTATCGTAGGAGATAAAACAAGTAATGAACTGTGTACATAAAGTTGAAGGTTTTATTACCCAACTAAACTGTACAGCGGAAAAGAAGTCCGTGTTTCCGTGGCTCATAAATTTGAAAAATGGGGGTCATACCTTCGTCTACTACACTATGATTTAATTTTTCGATTACAACGAAATCGATTATCGGCGAGATAGGGTAAAAGTGGGGAATATGGCCCGGTCCATATATCATTGATTTACGTGTTAATCGAGGTGATCCATATTCACCACTTTTACCCTAGAGTGCAAAATTATTAAACACTTTCGACATGATCATGCGGACGGCGAATCGGTAGCTTTATGGTGATTTATGGGATCGGTAAGGAGTAAAAATCCGATATTGCCATCGCAATTTCGAACAAATTGATATGAAAAATGCAGGTTATACCTTCATCTATTACACTATGATTTAAATTTTCAATTATAATGAAATCGAGTATCGGCGAGATGTAGTGCAAAATGATTAAACACTTTCGACATGATCATGCGGACGACGAATCGGTAGCCTTATGGTGATTGAGTGTTTCTGCTAAGCTCACTGTTTATCGAGTAAAATGTTTAGCCAGTTTCGTGATCAGAGGCGTTCCCATTGCTTCCCATATGAAATTGGATAAGAATGATGAGACCGTGGTGATGGGTAGTGACCGTGCTGAAAATCTGACAAGATCGAAAGATCATTTGGGCGTTGATTCGTTCGCAATTATTGCAACATATGTGACAGATTGTCGGTTCACGCACGACAATTCACCGATTGCAAGAGGGTGCAGTCCAATGGGAAGAGACTACAGGTGGTAAACTTAATTTTCCGGTGAATCAGCACGATCGCAAATTGTTTGAGCTGTAAGATGTTAATGATCACACAAGAGTCTTGGAAAAATTTTAATTAATATTCTCTGCCGGGATATCTCGAGTATGTCATGCTGGCTGGTTGTCGAACGAGTCATGAGCCTTCTAACAACATCGGCAGTATTTTTTATCTGGAGATTTTCAAACCGGAAGTGAGATCACAAAACGATTTTAGCGATCCCTCTGTTTCTCTAGACCTAATCGACTACCATTATTGCCATGGTCGCATCGCCGGTAGTGTCCGGATGGTGATTTTCAAACCGGAAGTGACGTTGCAGAGAATTTTTTTCATTTTTCTCTTGAATTTTCTCATACATTAGATACACTGATAAAAAAATACGGTTCACTCAACTAAGGTTCGGGCAGGGACGTTCAACTAAATATTTTGCTGGTACAGCCAAAAAAAATGGTTAGTTCAACAATTTGTTGGGTGACTTCACAAAAATATTTTTGAGTCATTAAAATATTTTGTTCGACCACCTAAATATTTATTTGAACATCCCTGCCCGAATCTTCCTTGATTCAACTGTACTTTTTTATCAATGTAGATAGACAGACAGAAATTGGACAATGTTTATTTGCACTCTAGGACATGAAAAAGATGTTTCAAGATCATGGACTGATAGTTTTTTTTCTATATAATTCTTTCCATACATACTTCGTACGTGATGAGACAATAAAAATGAAGTTAGAGAAAGAATTATGCTTATGACAATTGTTATTCGATAGATAGATTGATAGATTATTGTTAATTTATGAAGCAGTTTATTTATTGATTGCTGCCAATCTTAGATATCGGTTGATTCATTAATGGTACTATTATGCTTGTCATTTTGAGATTAGTTTCCGTAGATTCCTCTTTGAAATTGGATCAATATGATGAGATAGCCGCAGACCATTGTGAATATCTGAAGAGAGTGAAAGATCGTTCGATGATTTTTTAGCTGCAATTATTGCAATAATAACTGACAGATTCAAGTATATGACTCACCGAGTACACGAGACTGCCGTCCAATGAGAAAAAACCGCAAGCGGTAAACTCAATTTTTCGATGTAGCATGTCGATCGCAAATTGTTTGAGCTGAAAGATGTTAACGACAATCTTACGGAACAGCTTTGCGCAAATTCAATTTATATTCGCTGGCAGGTACCTCGAATATGTCATGTCGACTGGTGGTGGAACGAGCGAGAAGCTTCCTAACGATATCCGCAGTATTGTTAATCTGCGAATCAAAGGCAATTAAAGATCTCTAGCATCGCTAATGAAGAATCCTCGAAAAATCACATTCTGTTCATAGATGCAATCCAACTTTTTTTTTTAATTCTTATCGATTTTTATTGATCTATTTCCTAAAAACCTTTACATGAACTTTCAATCATATTAGAATAAACATAAACTTATCATAATAAAATCGTAAATGCCGTTATACAAAAAAAAAACTGTTGATTAAAAATGTTGCCATAAATGATGTGTTTTAACCTCTTTAGCTACGTTGGTAACGCCTGAAGCCAGCAGAATGATTGGTAGCATGACGATAATCAGCCAACAAGTGCAATTAACGATTATCCAATAAGATACCACCCCAACCGGTGCAAAAAAGGGTACAATCATATAGTAGGTAACGTAGAGTGCAGTATAACTGACGCCAGCGATCGTCGTAAGAATCGGTAAAGAATAAAAATCCGATATTTCCAAAGAAATTTCATACAAATTAGTATGAGCTCGTCGGATAGTGTTGATCTTTGGCCCGTACGAATCGTCGATCAGCAAATTCCTCGTGAAAAACAATCGATTCTCGAATTCCACCGACGACGTGTCCAGTTTCTCAGTGAGTGCCCGATTCAGAGCTACGAATCGTTTCTCGATCAATTTTACTACAAAAACGTACTGCATCTCGAAACAAGTCAAGACAAAGAACGGCACTATAGAACGGAACCACGTGAGTACCGACGAAGAATGACCAACATATTGAGTAACCAATGCCACCGCCCAGACCAAGATGCCGATTAAAAAAACGAGAAAAAAGAACCAACGACTGGAATCCGAAAACGATCGTCATTCCTATTGAATGTCGCACCATCGAAGCTCGTCAGACGATTCAAAAGCTTAACAGCAGTATTCTGTTTGAATCCGAATGTGAGCAAGATGAGGAAAAAAACACAATTATGCAACGCAGATTGAGCTGTCGCTATAATTGCGGTCAACTTTGACACGTGAGGATACTCGAGCTCGTGTTTCTGAGGCCACACGAAGACTAGCATTCGAAATTGCAGAGCAACCAGGAAGAGGTTGTAAAGACAACCGAGACGCGATGGGACAACTTTTATGCGCCCGGAACCTTGCCAATAGCCTCTTTTCAATAACTGCAGTCCCGAAGATGTGTCTACGCCGAACGGAGCCAAGCCCAATGTTTTGAAGAATCCCAGCATGAACTTTGCGGCTGTAATCTCGCGACCCAAACTATTCTGGGATTTATAGACCATCTTGGAGTTTTAATTGTTTCGATGGCTGTCGGATGAGGGCAAGGATGCGCGAAACCGTAAATTGCACGCTTGTGGTGAAAATCGTAATATTAAAAATATGCGCGACGGTACGAGAGAGCGTTCAAGTAGACAGGCCAAGCAGACTGACAGTCGGTCTGAGCGCTGCTGACTCTGAGCAATGCTCGACATAATATAGTTACTTATATTAAAATATAGAAAATTGAGAATTTCAAGTAAGTTCTTGCTACAAGCTGTATACCTTATCGATAATAATAGACTGGAGCGCTGAGGGGAGACAATGCAAAGTAATCGATCACTCTCGTCACGATCGTGCGGATGGCGAATCGGTAGATTTATGCTGATGGACTGAGTGTTCCTGGGACGCTCTTGGATGAGTCGTTAATACCTTCGTGCTCGATCGGTATCAACTTTTCTATCGCTTGCTCAATGAAGATAACGACTAGCGTTTACCAGATAATCTACATTTTCCAGGTGTTTTATCATCATTGGCTCAAATTATAAAAATTGACAACGAAATGAGGAGACTCAAGTAAAATTGTATATAGATTGTGCATAGATTATATATATTTCATATAAATATAATACGTTCGCATTTGTCGTTCCAGCATAGCCACTGTCAGTTGCACAAGAAAAATGCGCGTTGCGCATTATTTTTCACGCACTCTGCAACACTCCTGTTTTTTTCGTGCAGACATCCGAAAAATGTTTATCCAGTTTCGTGATCGGAGGTGTTTTCGTTGGTTATCATACGAAGTTGGATTAGAATGACGAGATAGGTGGTGACCATGCTGAAAATCTGAAGAGATCGAAAGATTGCTTGTTCCACGATTATTCCACGATATATAATGGATTATCGATTTACGGAGGACGACTCACCGAGTGCAAGAGGGTGCAGTTCAGTTGGAAGAAACCGCACGCGGTAAACACAATTTTGCGGTCCAGCAGCTCGATCGCGAATTGTTTGAGCTGAAAGATGTTAACGATCTCACAAGAGTCTTGAAAAAATGTTAAATCGCATTCATTAGCGATATACCTCGTGTATGTCACGTCGACTGGTCGTCGAACGAGTCATAAGCTCTCTAATGACATCGGCAGTATTTTTTATCTGGAGATTTTCAAACCGAAAGTGAAGTCACAAAGAAATTTCAGATTTTTCTCTGAGACATCACTGCCGGTAAAAAAAACTGAGATTTCCAAACCGGACGTAACGACACAGAGAGACATTTTAATTTGTAGCGTGCTCGACGCCGATTTATCTTAAAATTTACAAGAAACAACAAACATCAAATTTTAGAATCTTGTATTAAGTGACGTGCGTAAACCTCTTTAGTGACGTTGGTAACGCCTGAAGCCAGCATAGCGATCGGTAGCATGGCGCCCATAATCTTACAAACTGAACTAATCGCCATCGCATAAGTTTGCTCTTCCGCCACGATAACAAAGGGCATAACGAGATAGTAAGATATGTAGATGGTAACGTAACTGAAGTAAGCAATGGTGAGAAGGATCGGTAAGGAATAAAAATCCGATATTCCCATCGCAATTTCGAACAAATTGGTATGAGCTCGTCTGACGGTCTCGATCTTCGGTACATAAGAATGATTGATCGGTTGGCTACTCCCGAAGAAGAATCGACTATCAAATCCCACCGACGAA
Organism: Ichneumoninae sp. A BG-2022a; assembly: GCA_030522665.1. Classification (NCBI taxonomy): domain Eukaryota; kingdom Metazoa; phylum Arthropoda; class Insecta; order Hymenoptera; family Ichneumonidae; species Ichneumoninae sp. A BG-2022a. The sequence goes on from JAPYZC010001146.1 coordinate 16,615, forward strand.
TTTACCGATATCTCAAAAAGAGTTTGATTCAGAGCTCGGAATTCTTTCTCCATCAATTTAACAACAAAAATGTACGGTGTCACGAACCAAGTGAGAACGAAGCTCGGCACCATGACATTGAACCACGTCATCATCGAAGCATGATAAGCCAACGGCTCGGCCCACATTAATCCCGCCCAGACTAAGATATTCGTTAAAAAAACGAGAATAAAGAATCGTCCACTGGACTCTGAAAAATTACTCTCTTTCCGATAATATGTCACACCATAAAAGCTCAACAAACGATTCAAAAGATTCACGACAGTCCTCTGTCTGAATCCCATTATCAGCCAGATGGCGATTAGAACAACATTGCCGATCACAGCCTCGGCTGATTCTATGATCGTGGTCAGTGGCGTTTTGTCGGGATAATCGACCTCGTTTGACATAGGCAGTGAGATTAACAGCATCCGAAATTGCACAGCGATCAGTAACATGTTGTAGAAAAAACCGAGACGAGACGCGACGAATATCGTGTGTTCGGAACCTTGCCAGGTTTTCTTTTCCGATGATTTTCTCGAAGATTTTTGAACGCTGAACGGAGCCAAGCCCAGGGCTTTGAAGAATCCCAACATGAACACTGTGGCTGTACACCCGTAAAGCAAGCTATTACGAGAGGTACAAGCCATCCTGGTGTTTTAATTATACCAATTGACTGTCGGAAGAGGTCAAGGGTACGCGAAATGGTAAATTATTGCGCGCTTGTAAGAGGATCGTAATGTTAAAAATATGCGCGACTGGATTGGAGAGCGTTCATGCAGACGTGCATTAAAGACTGATCCTTTGCTGAACGCCGCGGACGTGCTGGATCTGGGTCATCCTTGACAGAATATAGTTACTCACATTGAGATACAGAACTTTGGTTCGTTACTCACTTCTGGACTTCGTATCGTAGGAGATAAAACAAGTAATGAACTGTGTACAGAAAGTTGAACGTTTTATTACCTAACTAACTTGTACAGCGAAAAAGAAGTCCGTGTTTCCGTGGCTCATAAATTTGAAAAATGCAGGTCATACCTTAATCTACTACACTATGATTTAATTTTTCGATTGTAACGAAATCGGGTATCGGCGAGATAGAGTGCAAAATGATTAAACACTTTCGACATGATCATGCGGGCGGCGAATCGGTAGCTTTATGGTGATTTATGGGATCGGTAAGGAGTAAAAATCCGATATTCCCATCGCAATTTTGAACAAATTGGTATGAAAAATGCAGGTCATACCTTCATCTACCACACTATGATTTAATTTTTCGATTATAACGAAATCGAGTTTCGGCGAGATAGAGTGCAAAATGATTAAACACTTTCGGCATGATCATGCGGACGGCGAATCGGTAGCCTTATGGTGATTGAGTGTTTCTGTTAAGCGCTTGGACAAGTCGTCGGTAGCTTCATGCTGGACCGGCATTAACTTTTCTATCGCTTGCTCAATAAAGATATCGACTAGGGTTTACTGCGTAATATATTTTTTTAGGTATTTTATCATCCTTGGCTTGAATTATAAAAATTGACAATGAAATACGGAAACTCGAGTAAAATTACTGTATATAGGTTGTGCATGGATTGTATATATTTTATATAAATATAATATGTTCGTGTTTGACGTTCCAGCACAATCGCTGTCAAGTTACTCACGAAAAATGCGTGTTGCGTTTTATTTTTTTACGCGGTTTGCCGCACGCCTGTTTCTATAGTGCAGATTTTCCAAAAATGTTTATCCAGTTTCGTGATCAGATGCGTTCCCTTTGCTTCCCATATGAAATTGGATTAGAATGATGAGATAGGTGGTGACCGTGCTGAAAATCTGAAAAGATCATATGTTGCAATTATTGCAACATATGTGATAGATTGTCGATTCACGCAGGACGAATCACCGATTGCAAGAGGGTGCAGTCCAATGGGAAGAGACCACAAGCGGTAAACTTAATTTTCCGGTGAACCAGCTCGATCGCAAATTGTTTGAGCTGTAAGATGTTAACGATCACACAAGAGTCTTGGAAAAATTTTAATTAACATTTTCTGCCGGGATACCTCGAGTACGTCATGCCGGCTGGTTGTCGAACGAGTCATGAGCCTTCTAACAATATCGGCGGTATTTTTTATCTGGAGATTTTCAAACCGGAAGTGAGATCACAAAAGGATTTTATATGTTCCTCTGTGACGTCACTTCCAGTACACAAAAAAAAAACTTTTTCCAAAACGGATGTGACGTCACAAAAATATATTTTTAGCGTGCTTAACGCTAGTTTATCACTAATTTTGGAGGGCATTAAATGGTAAATTTTTTAATCTCTTCTTAAGTGTCGTCGATAGACCTCTTTAGTGACGTTGGTAACGCCTGAAGTCAGCATAGCGATCGGTAGCACGACGCTCATAATCGTAAAAATTGAATTAACCATCATCAGATAACTTTGTTCTTCCGACGTGTCAACAAAGGGCACAAGGAGATAGTAAGACACGTAGATAGCAACGTAACTGAAGAAAGCAATGGTCAGAAGAATCGGGAATGAATAAAAATCCGATATTTCCATGGCAATTTCGTACAGATTGCTATGAGCTTTTCTGATGGTCCCGATCATCGGTACGTACGAACGATCGATCGGTAACTCCCTCGCGAAGAACAATCGGTTCTCGAGACCCACCGATGAATTTAGCGAAGTCTCAGAAAGACTTTGATTCAGAACTCCGAATCCTTTCTCGATCAACTTAACAGCAAAAATGTACTGCGCAACGAACCAAGTGGGAACGAAGTTCGGCACTATGACACTGAACCACGTAAGCACCCACGCGTGATAAGCCAACTGCTCGGTACACAGAAATACCGTCCAGACGAAGATATTCGTTAGAAAAACCAGAACGAAGAATCTTCCACTGGACTCTGAAAAGTTATTCCCGTTCCGACAATACGTCGCATAATGGAAGCTCAACAAGCGATTCAAAATATTAACAACAGTCCTCTGTCTGAATGCCATTATCAGCCAGATGACGATTAGAACAACATTGCCGATCACAGCCTCGGCTGATTCTATGATCGAGGTCAGTGTCGTTTTGTCGGGATAATCGATATCGTTTGACATAGGCATCGAGATTAACAGCATCCGAAATTGCACAGCGATCAGTAACATGTATCAGTAACGAGACGCGACGAATGTCATGTGTTCGGAACCTTGCCAGGGTTTATTTTTCGATAACTTTTTCGAAGATTTTTGCACGCTGAACGGAGCTAAGCCCAAGGCTTTGAAGAATCCCAGCATTAACATCGTGGATGAACACCCGTAATCCAAGCGGTTCCGAGAAGTATGAGCCATCCTGGTGTTTTAATTACGCCAATGACTGTCGGAAGCGGTCAGGGGTACGCGAAACGGTAAATTATTGCGCGCTTGTGCGAGGATCGTAATATGGAAAAATATGCGCGATGGTATTGTAGAGCGTTCATGCAGACACGCATTGCAGACTAATCCATCGGTCGAACGCCGCGGACGTGCCGGCTCTCTGGGTCATCCTTGACAGAATATAGTTACTTATATTTAAATATAGAATATTGGTTCGTCACTTACTTCGGGACTTTGAATCATAGGAGATAAAGAAGTAATGAGCTGTGTACAGAAAGTTGGATACCAGTATTAGTAAAATAATCAGTACAGCGAAGCAAAAAGATCCGCGTGTCCGTGGCTCATCAATTTGTTAAATGCAAGTACTTGATTTAATTTATCGATAACAACGGAATTGAGTATCAGCGAGATATAGTGCAAAATGATCGATCACTCTCGACACGATCATGCGGACGGCGAACAGGTATCTTTATGTCGCTCGCGTGAATGAGTGATTTTTTTCTGGGATGCTTTTGTGCGAGTCGATAATTCTTTCCTGTCGTACCGACATTAATTACCCCGTCGCGTGCTAAATGAAGATGGATTAGTACCATACCGCGTCGTATACATGTAAAGAAAGTATTTTCAGCGCCAGTGGGACACAATGGTTAAGGTTGTCATTAAAGAATAAGCGCCGATATTGAATATGCAAATATTTCGACAGGACGGTTTTTATAGCGTATGGAATGGATTTAAGGTAACGGTACCGATATTCGGACACGTCCCAATCGTCGGACACTCCTATGCAGATCTAATTTATTCCGAATTGAAATATTGAAAAAAGCAAAAAATACTTTTTTGAATAAAGTAAAAAGGTACGCCAAGTACTTAAAAATTGTATTCTCGTTCAAGAAATGTTTATAAAAAAAAACCTCTTAAAAATAAAAAAAAATCTGCCAAAACAGATGTTTATCAAAACAGTCTCTTAACAAAAAAATTCTCCCAAAAAGACGTTCATCAACGTAATTTTAAAAAAATGTGTATCGAAATATCAAAAAAAAAAATCGATAAAAATTAAATCAAAGTAGCCAAGTAGTAGTACATACAAAAAATTCTTCAAAAAATATGTTTATCAAAACAATCTAAAAAAAAACAAAATGCAAAAAATCTTCACAAAAAAAAACTTGGCGTACCAGTTTTTTTTACAATAGCTGTCGTACATGGTTCATACAAATAATCAAGGGGGAGGGAAAGTAACTGCAATAACTGTAATTGTGAAAAAATCTGGCGCGCCAAGTTTTTTTTTGTCAAGATTTTTTGCATTTTTTTTTTAGATTGTTTTAATAAACATATTTTTTGAAGAATTTTTTGTATGTACTACTCTTGATCCATTATGACACTTGTAATCGTAACTGCAAACATTATATGATGCACAGAAAAAAGTTACACAAGGTTTAAGCCTAAATTATTTTCTATTGTTGAATT
>JAPYZC010001147.1:0-27896 GCA_030522665.1 Ichneumoninae sp. A BG-2022a
CCCATTTCCGCCGAGGTGCGGTAATCGCGTCGCCGCGGATTCTCGCGTATCGCTCTGCGTACGTGCACGCACGTGTCGCAACGCGGCACGGAGCTCACGTGCCTCGTCGTGAACGGTATACGTGCGTCGCCCCGTCCCCCGACGTCTAACTCACTCCCATGCGTTTGTATCCATCTATTCGCGAGTTAACGCGTGATACACACGTACCCGACGCTGTTTTCGAGTCGGCGGTAAGAGCGCGGCCGGTTCGATCTAGCCTCCCCAGGTGCGCGAACGACACGGGGCGACCGGTGGGTTTTGTAATGCAAGTAATAGCCGAGTTTACGTTTTCCAACCGGCATTACATAATTGCCGAGCCGCGCGTAATATGCCGGTGAATAATAACTGGTATCGCGACAAAGTACCTGCCTACTTACTCTGCCTTGTTCTCCACTTGTACCACCCTCGCCGCTCCGCGCATGCACATGCCTCGTCGGGAAACACCGAGCTCGGTCTGTCCGCGAGAGAACGCGGGAACGGGGAAAGAAATACTTAAGCAAGGCGCAACGCGCGCGGCTCGAACAATGTGCCATGCGATAAATAACCCGCTCGGACAGGCGAATAAATAATGAAAATCGCTTTACAGGTTTATTATTCTTTAACTCGGCACGGCGGACAAAATCGATCGGCTCTTGTGAGGCCTGTAATCAGAGTTTTATTCAATCTACATTGTATCTATTCCCGTGGCACAATCGGCATAATACCGAGCGGTATAAAACGTCGAGCGCAGTCGGCGGAGTGTTATGTACCTCGGGACTTGTATCCATGCAATTTATTATGTGCATTTGCGAGAGCGCCACGGTACGCGCCGGCGTCGGCTTTCCTCTCTCGCGAGGAAGACAGCTGCGGGACGCTGCTGCTGACGCTGCTCCCGCTGTTGGTGTTTCTCGCGTGGGCCGAGAGGCGCCAGCGCGATACTAATCGCGCAGCCAGAGTCGATCACTCGAAGAGGATTCCGAGATGAGACGGGGATGTGCCCGGAACGACGCTGGAATATCATTGCTCGTCGACGTTGATGCTCCAGACGTTGGCGACTTTATCGCTTTCTTCTCGTCCATTCGCATCCGGCAGCGACACTACTGGATGCATCAGCGATCGTTCAGCTCCGATCGGGTGCTCGACCCTTCGGGCCGGATAAATAGTACGGGGTTTGGGCATTTAAGCATTTTTTTTCCCTAAAGCTGGTGGCATTTTTTTAGATACCCGTCTGAGTAGTCATTTCAAATCTGGTAGAAATTTTTAGACAATTGAATCAGGTCCCGATCAAACGGGATGGGATCCATAGTAGGTTAAGTCAGGATGATCTACGACCATTATTACCATATCACCCGTAGTGGCCGGGTGATATGGCCGATGGCAAATGTTTATTTGTAGAGTTGCAATTAATTCACGCATTGACAATATTCAAAGTTCTCAGTAAATTAGTTCAGTTTGATGTTTCTAGAGTTAGTTACGACCAAAATTTGAAGGTTCTCTCAACGTCAACCGTCCAATTTCCATTGTTTAAAACATGCTGTTTTATAAAATGGAAATTGGAGCCACATCACGCGGACTTACCCTATATATGATGCATGGGAGGGAATTGCGCGATTTTCGCCGAGTATGAAGTTTGTGTGAAGAAATCACACGAGGTGAAAATCCTCTCCCTCGAATTCGTTAAAATAACGATATTTCTTGCGCCAGAAAAATCGTCATATTTGCCAATGACCATTACTCTCCCGGGTTTAAAACGACTTCTAGAGGGAGTAATGATCCCTATTACTCCCTAGGAAGTAACTAAACAGTACTGCGCATGCTCACAGGTTAATAATGATCATTGGAAAAAATAGGCATTTTTTCGCCCGTGTTGCACGCAAGAAATGTGGTAATTTTAGCGAAGTCGGTTAAAAAATGTTTACTGCGAAAGTATAGCTTTATCGAAGCGCCTACCGCTTAAACTCATACAACGAGTGTCCCAGAGAGCCTGCAAATAAAAAAGTACGGAGGAATGGAGAGAGACGAGAGGAAGTCTGTACGAGATTGCCGAAAAAGAAGAAAAAAAAAAAAAAAAAACGCAAAAACTTCTAGATTCCTAGACAATGAACGATGACGCACCGTGAACGTCCACCCACGAGAGACGCGGGATAATTCCGTGCGCCACGACGGGACGCCGCATTTGCCGCGGGCTCGCGGGGACTGTATGCTCTTTGTATGCAGAAATGCAAGAGCATTGTATGCGCACCGACCTCGCTGCATTCCGCCTATCGTCGTTGCCGTACGCCCGCGATTACAAGGGACTCTTGGGATTTCTCTCTTTCTTCTACCCTTTCTCTTCTTCTTCCTCTTCTTCTTCTTCTTCCTCCTCCTCCTCTTCTTCATCTACCCGAGAGAGACATGACCGAACGATCAGAATCTGCGCGCCAGTCTCTCCGGGTAAGCCACACACATATGTATAGCATTCCGCGTTATTGGCACGAATTCTCGGAAGCTGCGTGGGAGGCTCGCCGGATCGCACAGGTGACGTTACGCGAACGATATACTATCGCGTTAATTTTTCATACGATACTCCGAGTCCGGTGAATACAGCGGTATCGATTTTATTGCGCTATTTTACGACTCTTCCCCGCGTAGGGCTTTTATGAAACGAGCTCAGTTGCAATTTGCTGCTCGACGAAACACGTGTCGCGGATAATTGAGTGCACTCGATGCTCTCCGGGTTCAATCCTGAAATTCGATACTATCGCGGAATAAAATACGAGTATGTACCGTGACGGAAAACAGAAGGGTGCAATTCGATGTGCGTGTAAGCATATATAGTAAAAAAAATAGTTTTTATACTTTAATGAAGAAGAACTCTTGTTAATTTTACATTTTTTATTAAAAATACAATTCGTCGACAGACAAAAAATTTTGAAATCAACCTGAAACCTTTGGGGAGAACAACTGTTAAATGTACGAACCTTTTTAACGATGACGAGAAACAGAAGGATGCAATTCGATGTGCATGTAAGCTTGTATGGTAATAAAAAGCTTTTTATATAAAAACAAAGCATCTCTTGTTAAATTTACATATTTATTTTTTGTTAAAAATACAGTTTATTGATCAAAAAATAAAGGCGAAATTAACGGGAAACAAAAAGTGCGGACCTTTGGATTGAAAAAGTATTTGTTGAATGTACAAACCTTTTTTTTACCGTGACGAGAAACAGAAGGGTGTAATTGGATGTGTATGTAAGCATACGCGGTAAAGAAAGGTGGTTTTTATACGTAAACAAACAACTCTTGTTAATTTAACATTTTTTTTGTTAAAAATCAGTTTGTTGACAAAAAAAAATTGTGTAATTAACGGGAAACAAAAATTGTGGACCTTTGGATGCAAAAAGTGTTTGTTAAATGTACAAACCTTTTTTTTTTACCGTGCAGAGTACACACCGCTGCAATTTTACTCGGACGATGTGTATGTATACCCTATACTATGTATATATGAACTGGCTGCACGCACCCGGAACGTACGTGCTGGAACACTTTTCGCGTTCGGATCTATACGTGATGGATTACACTAGCGCCCCGGAGCTTCGGTTCCCCATCCGGGATTCGTGTCGGCTGGAAAAAAGCCCCTCTGCCCGCCGGACAAACAGACGCGCGGACGAGAGGAGACGTCGAGCCGAGCTCGAATCGATAAGGGGGACCCTCCCTCTTGATCAAAGGATAAATAAGGGTGGACTTGTGTGTCCTGGGTGCTCGAGGGCACTTTCGCTCCCGTAACATCTTACGGCCGACGGGCAGACGGGCAGACATTTTTATTGCATTCGAGGGGTTCGCGTCCTCGAGGAATCATGGAAATCAAAATTCGATCGACATGCAGATATATTCACTCAGAAAAATAATGTAGTTGACGGTTTAAATAAATATTTGTTCGTTTTAAATAAATATTTATTCGGTTTAAATAAATATTTATTCGTTTTAAATAATTATTTATTCGTTTTAAATAAATATTTATTTGATTTAAATAAGTATATATTTCGTTTAAATAATAAATATTTGTTTTCATCAAATCAATATTTATTTGGGGAGTGCCTGTCAAATACATTATTTTTCTGGGTGTGGAATCTTGTATCGGATAGGATACAATACCGCTTTATTGGTGTTCGCGACAGTTATCGAGATATGGAATATGCAAGAACAGCCCATAGATACATATTGAAGACATCGATACACGCTACTGTAACCCAAAAGTCCATGTTCCAGCTTTGCTTCGATTTCAGAACGTGCAACAATTTAGCATTCATCGAGCTAAAATTCTCGACAATAATCTGGATAATCGGTACAAAGAAATTTTTTGTTTATACGCGCACAAAGTTCCAAGATCATTTCCGCAGCGAGATGACATCGGTGAATTTGTTAATGTACGCACAACATTTTTTTAAACAATCTTACAACATGAACAAGCATGATTAAACTCGCAGCATTAACTCTGTCTTGATCTACCTGCCTAGAACTATCATGTTCGGTACAATGAAAAAAACACATTTGTCGAGTTAAAATTCTCGGCAACAATCTAAACAATGGTACGAAGACATTTTTTTAAATATGCGTATAACGTTCTAAGATCATTTCCGCAGCGAAGTAACATCGGTGAATTTATTCGTGTACGTGCAGCAATTTTTTTTTAATCTCGCAACATGTACAAGCATCGTTAACCTCGCAGCATGAACTCGGTCTCTATCGTCCTGCGGAAAAATATCATGCCCGATGCAATAAAAAAAAAAAAATCACAAAATCATGTTCAAAATTCATCCGACGAATAAAATGTTGTTACATTTGTCGCGCGAGAGCGGATTGTAGGCGACGTGTCGTTTTCATGCCGGACACGTTAAACGGCGGGATAGAGGCGTATCCTTCGCGAATTTCGCGAATGAACCTCGAGGTCAAGGTCCTCGTCTCGATCCGCATTGGGATGCAGCGCACGCCCGCAAGACTCTCCTTTCCACTGGACGAGAGCGACAAGAAATACGTACCCGGCACGTGGTACTCGTGTCACTTCGCTCTACTGAGTGCGTATGAAACTGCGTGACTCATTCTTCCCGTCACCGATTCGAAGCCTGTATTTATTGGAAAGTATATTGTGTTACCATTGCCGGCAAGGAGATGCGATCTCGAGCGGCCTCGTGGCAAAAGGAAGGAAGACTGCCGGAGTCGTCGTCGCTCGCTTCACGATCGTTTGCCACGAGACTGGCAAACGAGCGGATGCCGCGAGCCTTTTTTCCTTCGCACAATTTTTTTCTTTTTTTTTCCCATCCTCATTCATGATTGCACTCTGACCCTTGAATGCGGCGTCCTCGAGCCTGAGATACCGATCGAACGAATGCTCCTCGTGACGATCGAGCGTGTCCGCTTCTTCGCCGCTCGGTCCCGACAAAGTGTAATCGCTCCTTTTTCTTCGCTCCAGCTCGGCTGTCTCGCGGATCGTCGATTTTCTCCTCCTTGTGAGGAAACTGGGATGAGCCTCGTTAAGCGAACTTTTCCTCGCGTCTGATTGTCGTCTCGCGACGTCCTAACTAGCCGTCTTCGAGCCAACAGGATCACCGGCGAACAACGAGTGTCCCCCGGTAAATTATTTAATGCCGCTCAAATAGCTCGGCGATCGGCGAGCGTAATTAAAAGTTGCATAAATAGAACGTGAGAAACCTGATTTATCGCTGCTGCGAGTCCATTAGAATTTTTTTTTCGCTGTACGTCAGTCAGCTTTTTTCTACCCCTGCGTATATATCTGTTATGTGTCCGTATCGGCGTGTTACCGACAGACACAGGTGGAGCAGTCGTACCCGCAATCAGCCACAGGTAATCATTCACCGCGACCTCGAACTTGACGCTGCGCGATTAAACCTTTTATGGTTATTACGCGAACGTTAATACGCGATCACGACTTCTCCTCCGTTACGTGAAAGGAGATTAGGTAATAAATCGTGGAAGGTCGATAGAAAGGCGATGTGAAGTATGATTTTTCGTGCGATCGGGAGGTGCATTGAATCGATCGTTCGTCAGTTTGCCCTGGCGATCATAAATATCATGACGAAATCGTTTTGGATCGGGGAAAAATCGTTGGCCGACACACGATTGTGTGCTAAGGTGCTCCAGTTTTTCCCGTCTACCCTTCGACGGCGAGTTCGACTCTTTCTCTGCGGGGCTATTCGAAAAAAGCCCCGGCCTCGTAATCGTTTTTAAAGCGCCGGCGTATAGACGCGGGGACCTCGAACCCTCGGGCCTATTAAACGCTCATGCAGTGATCGCGCCCGCGAGTGATCGGAGTAACGCTTCGTGGCCGACAAAGCGATCGAGTCTCGCACGACCTTTTCACCGCGAAGCCGCCGTGTTCTCGAGTCCCCCGTCTCCTCTCTTGCCAACCGGTGTGTGTCCCCCGTGTGTGTGTTTGCCGTCCGGGAAACTGGGATAAGCCTGGCTAGGTGCTGGCTCGCATTAACGAGGCCGAAAGCCGTGTTTCCGAGCGTGCGAAAGTGGCCAGGATCGTCGACGGCCGAGCTCACAACGCCGCCTCCGAAGCTCACAGTTGCACGTTCCTCCTCGTTGATAGAGCATGTTCCAAGGAACGACGGCAAAATTCGGGTCATCCACGATTGGAATTCGTGAGTTCGGTGAAAAGAAACGTTTCACGGTTTCCATTCGAGCGGCGCATTCGATTGTCAACCAGGATCTTGACTTATGCTTACGAAAATGATGCATTATAATAACAATAAGAAGAATACCGAGAATACGATGGTCCATCAGTGACAAACGGTATTTTACGAATGTCCGTCATATGCACCGTAAGGTGCACTACCTGAAGGCCTCAAAAGTGTTTGCACCCCTCTTTTCAACTAGGCGTTACTCAGCCAGAAATGTTTTTTGGGGCTTGTTTCTAGTGAAATCGAAACGCCAGGATAGGCAACAAGTTCCTGAAGATGCCTTAGGTCTTCATTAGTTTACTCTTCCCCACGCACGCCTACGAGATCCTTCGCAATAACCGTGATGCATTACAATAACAAAATGATGCATTACAAGAACAATAAGACGAATACCACGAATACGATGGTCCATCAGTGACAAACGTTATTTCATGAACGCCCGTCATATGCACCGCAAGGTGCGTTACCTGAAGGCCTCAAAAATGTTTGCACCCCACTCTTAACGTAGGCATTGCTCAGCCAGAAATGTTTTTTGGGGCTTGTTTGTAGTCAAATCGAAACGCCAGGATGTAAGTAACGAGTTCCGGAAGGTGTCTTAGGTCTTCATTAGTTTACTCTTCCCCACGCACGCCTACGAGATCCTTCGCAATAACCGTGATGCATTATAATAACAAAATGATGCATTACAACAACAATAAGACGAATACCACGAATACGATGGTCCAACAGTGACAAACGGTATTTCACGAATGCCCGTCATATGCACCGTAAGGTGCACTACCTGAAGGCCTCAAAAATGTTTGCACACCTCTCTTCATCTAGGCGTTGCTCAGCCAGAAATCATTTTTGGGGCCTGTTTATAGAGAAATCGAAACGCCAGGATGTAAGCAACAAGTTCCTGTAGGTGCCTTAGGTCGTCATTAGTTAACTCTTCCCCACGCACGCCTACCCGATCCTTCGCAATAACGGTGACCCGCATTGCCCGTTGGCTCCGATTACCCCGTTTTTCCCCAAGAAAGTGGTGCCCCATGGTTATGTAGGTTGGATACCGGGCAAGGTCTTCCGGAAAAGGTGATTTCCATTAGTTCTCCTGGCAGTCGGCTCGCCTCCTCGCTCACACCGGGAAGACACACGCACGGGAGCCGCGCATTGATGCATGCATGCACCGACCCACCGCGAGCGATCACAGGCATTTGCGCTCATCGATATATCAAACCAACCTCGCACACACTCTCAGCCCGCAGTATAAATTCATGCACTCCGGTACAACTCCGAGAGAGCCATTCCGCCGCCGATATCACAGCTCCCTATTATAAACAGCGTAAGATCCTTTTACACATGTGCCACTGATAGATCCGTACACACCGATTCGGAAGCGATAACCCGATAGGCTGATGCGCTTCTCCACATGCGCACCGTACATTATTATTCCCCGTGGTTCGCGAAGTGAGTACGCACGTATAATGTCTCCAATGAATCCTCCGCGTACGCAGGATCAAAGGTGAATTTTCTTCGTTTCCTGAAGGTGCATTACGGATAAAGAGAGAAAGGAAATAAGAAAAGTTGGAAGCTTTATCCGAACGGTGCGACTCAATAGGTGCGATTTGCTTCTCGCAAACGCATGTTTTATTGCCGACATCGGCTCGCCTGTAAGTTCGCATGCTCCGGAGTTACGATGATTAATTGTTTTGTTTATAGGCTTATCTACATATCCTCGCGTCGTAGGATTATTACATTCGACGCTTATTCGTTAGTTTTTTTTCCGTTTACTTCGCGCATCTGATAGATCCGTACGGTCAGAAGTTACCGTCTAGTGTACCTGATGTATCGCTATGCATGACAATTCGATGTCAGTTCGTATCGGTCATCCGGCGATGCGCGTTAAATCCACATGAATAAACCCATCCGTATGCATTTTTTCGATCGCTGGATCGGAGAGGTGAATTTTCCTCGCTGTCGAGACGACAGGAAGAGCTTCGATGGAAGTCGAACATGCGGGACCGTCGATGGTTTTCACTCGCGGGCCCTTTTGTACAAAGTGCATCGATGCGGGGTGTCGGACACTCGGTCTATGATGAATGGTCTTGGTGAGGCAAAGCACTTGGCTGCGCTCGGATTGCATTTAGCCGACGGTCGCCCGGATTGGGTCAGAAGGTGACTGTTTTATTGACACGTCGGTGTAGGAGTAGGAGAAAGGAATCCTCGGTGCGAACCGCGCGATCCGAGTCGTTCGGCGCAAAATCTCGCTGTCTTTTACTTTGTAGCCGCGCACGTATCGGTGCAGGTGCGGTATGGATAGTGACCTCGTTAACGTCAACGATGTCTCCGAGGCGGCTACGGCTAAATCCGGTATCGGACACCACGCAACGATCGATCAATTAACAAACGAGAATGTGTGTATGCGTTTCCGAGAAACGAGCCTAGAGACACTGTGCGAAAATGGAATGAGCGCGCGCGCATGCGCGCTGGCGCTCGCTTCATGGAGATGAGAACAGTGATAGGCGAGTGAAACGGAGTGAGGCAGAGAAAAAAAAAAAAAAAAAAAATAGAAACGTAACGCCACTCAACTGGACGGAGCGAAGATCGATGAGTCAACGTCAAAGGACGCCCAACGTTTCGCAAATTCTTTGAGCGCCTCGCAAATCACGGATTTCGTTTTATTTTTTTTTATTTTTTTTTCTCCGTTCAAAGAAAATTACCCAATCGTTGCAGAAAGTCTCGAAGTTGCACGCGAGGTCATCCAAAATGTTAGGAAACGAAAGGATGCGAGAGTTCGAGCTGTACTTTGTGTGCGGCAGAACTTTTTGCAATCACGGCTAGCCACGGGGCTTCGGACGATCGTTGTAATCATTTACGATGTACAGGGAAAGCCGTGGTTAAATTGAAAGTCGCGGCAAAATGAAAGATCTGAACTGAACCGAAAGATGAGGGAAAACATGAAGAAAAATTAAATTTTTGGATCTACCCGCGATCGACGAGCTGATAGCGACTCGAAGTTTGGCGGATCGCCCGCGAGAGGGCAACTCTCCTGAGTTCTGGTGGGAAGGGATGGAAGCAAGGGATGAAATCAACCGGTGTACAAACTTTCGATTCTTCGTCATGCTCACAAAGCGAGGAAAAAAACCGCACGATTTAACCATCAGAACGACGACTATAAATATGACGAGACCGGGATTTTATGAAATGCCAATGCCACAGTGGCTCGTAACATAATTCATAAGAGAATATAACTCGCGTGTACGGTAACCCTACTTGCACCCGTTACCGAGGAAAACATAACGTAACAGAGTACATTATAGTATTCCACCATAGCCCTAGTGACTCGTCGGCGCTGCTGAGCGAGCCGGGAAGGAACAGCATAAGCAGCAAAACAGGGGCAGTAGAATTTTGCAATATAATTGCCATGTACTAAGGTGCATCTCATAATCATATCTATATATATATATGTCCCGGGCGTTCCATATTCACGAGTATGCACGCGGGCACGAACGAGTGGAGCGTGGCTTCGATTCCAACTTCTCCTTCTCATTTGCTCTATCAGCACCGAAGCTTCCATCTCCCTTGTACTTTTTGCTCTATCAGCACCGATGCTCTTTTCTCTCCGCCTCTTTTGCATCGCTGCTCCCACGGACCCGCGGACACTGCAGCACCGACACCAGAAGCATTAGCGAACGGGACTTTGCGCGCAGTGCGCGCCATCAACTCGTCTTTCAGGTTGGGCGGATTAGGGATCACTTCTTATTTTCTTTTGCCTTTTTGTACATTTATTTTCCCATCAGTACCAGGGCCTTGGCCTTAACCCCGCGATATTAGTTTCCACGCTCTGTCGGCTTCGCGAGCTACGCGCAGGCGCGATCGAGCTTCGCGGATGGTGTGAGCTGGTGGCAAGTGGCTATTGTACAACGCTGTGTCCGATGGAAATTCATTATGACGAAAATAGATACGATAACAGTTACATATATGAACTTGCAATAGAGAGATCCGCCATCCGATAACATGTTTTTTTTTAACCATGGAAGTAGCGACGATCGGTGCAATCTATTGTACTGAATGTCATGCGGGACAATATTGCATAATATAGAGGCGAGAAGTCGGAGTCGGGTCGCATCGGAGCTGCAAACCGAGCGAATGGTCAGTTCGGTTTCTACCTCGGTTAAATATAAACGTCGACTCGGTGTTTGATAAATTGACAAAAGTTAAATTGTCTCATAGATCATGACGATCTTCTATGCGTTGTTGTTTCTTTGGCTTTCTGTCAGTGCTCTGGCTCAGATAGCCTCGCATGGTTCTTGCCCGCAAGTTGCGAGTATGCCAGAGTTCGATATTTCCCAGGTAAGCGATCACAAAAATACCTCAATTGACCGGTCAGTGTTCATGTGGATTATTCGCTGTTGTTTTAAGTTTTTAGGAAGATGGTTCGAGATGGAACAGTATTTCGTGCCCACCGCGAACCACATCCAATGTGTGACATATGATTGGGCGATCAACGAAAACGGCACTGCGATTCGAGTGGAAACTGTCTTGTCTTTATTGTAACATATCAATAAGAAACTTAGTTACAGATTTTGAAATTTTTGCTTCCTCATGGAAAAAACTATGTTTTCGTTAAAAAAAAAAAAAAAAAATTGAGAATTGTCAGAGTACTTAAAACAGTCTGAAAAGTCCAGAAATGTGATTTTTACCTGGCTTCGGGATGTATGTGTAGCAGACTTGCATCGTTTAAAACGACTATAATGCGGAAACGGTTTGGGATAGCGAGTTGGAATTTGGTACACTAGTAAAGTGGTCACTCTTCATTCGGTCCAATTTTTATGAAGATTGAGGCCGAATTCGAGGTTTTATGGAATTTTTTGAAAAATGTCTGCTATCGCTGCCTTGGGTACATGTTGAGCTATCGTCTTAAAACTGCACACGAGCATAAAATTTTGATCAAAGACTTTTGCTATTGCATTTGGCCGAAATCTATTCAAGCAGTCAAATTTTATTTTGAAATATGTTTATTTTTTTTTTTTAATTTGTTTTTTACGCCCGATACGAGTTTTTTAATCCAATATCACGCTACAGATGAAACGAGTTACTATTTTGTAATCAGTGGTGAAGAATAGATTAAAAAATTGCCTGAAATCGGCGAAATCCGTAAAGTTCGGTTAACGATTGTCTACAATAAATTTTGCAGTAAATATTGACGGTTTCAATTTCATGGGGTGTAGACATTTTTTTACGTTACAAAAAAAAGTGCAAAGTCACTTGCGCATGGCTTCATCATTTATTACGAATTTGCAAATAGGTTGCTCTCTACGAGGAAGCCAAAATCGATCAGCGAACTTTCTCATAGAGAAAGCTATGCGCAAAATTGTAATGAATGAGGAGGCCATGTGCAAATCACTTTGCGACTTTTGTTTGTTATATAAACTAAGCAAAAGGAAGGAATTTCAGGACGGGCATTGGTGTAACGACACTCGGAGTCATGAAAGTGCCTGACTCCGCCGAACCCGGAAGAATGAGACAGAAATATGTTTGGTCACCTTTGGAGTCTGACTATTTGATTTTGGATACGGATTACGACTCTTACGCAGTCGGCTATAACTGCATCAACATGAATTCAATGCAGTGAGTCACGATCAACCGCTTTGCCGGTTCTCATGTACCGTTACTTCAATAATATTGTTATCGTTTGTTCTTCAGTTACAAGTTTGCTTGGATCCTGACGAGGGACGAGAACCCTTCGGATTCCGTCATGGCCAATATCGCCGATATCATTGCTACGTATAAGCTCAATAGATCGAATTTCACGAAAACGCGGCACGACGATTGCAAGGTAAACACATAACTCAAATAACGTCAAGGTAAGTGACGAATAAAATATAAATGATAATGAAATATGCAGACATCACATCGAATCACCCTAAACAATTGAAAATCGGGAACACAGCAGATTTAATGATGATTACCATAATATGTTACAGCGAAGAAGAAACGAATTGTACCCTTCAAATTCTGTGACTTGGGAATTTATCGGCGTCATCTTAAATGTTCTAATCTCACTGCTATCGGAATAAGTTAGATGCAAAGTTGTCTCTGAAAATTGTAATCCCAAATAAGGAAGAAGTGCCAAATTGGTGTAAAAAAATAAACCGATAATGGAGAAATGAAATAAAAATAGCTAAGAGCCTAAACAGTGAATGTTTTGTTTTCGTGCAATCGGTACGGTATAGCCAGACGTTAACTCTGACGATTACCATAACATTTTCCAGCGAAGAAGAAACTAATTGTACCCTCTAAATTCTGTTCCTTGGGAATTTATCAGCGTCATCTTAAATGTTCTAATCTCACTGCTATCCGAATAAGTTACATGTAATGTTCTTCCTGAAAATTATAATCCCAAGCAAGGAAGAAGTATCAAATTGGTGTTAAAAAATAAACCGATAATGGAGAAATGAAATAAAAGTAGCTAAGAGCGTAAACAGTGAATGTTTTGTTTTCGCGCAATCGGTACGGTATAGCCAGACGTTAACTCCTCGCGCGTAAGTATGGTACAGGAGTATCTATATCTATTCCTTCTCGTAAATAGGATAGTGCTGTACACGAGTTATTATGGGAGGGACAAGATCGCGATTTGACCCGGTGGAACGATGCACCAGAGGCGCGAGCTGGACTCGATGGATTCGCGGTGCGCGCGCGTTCATCCTCGGAGAATCCCTTTCGCTTGCCTCACTAGACCGAGCATCATCGTAGCTCGAGCTCGACTGAGATAGTATGGACGGTATGGACGAGCGGTGCGCGAAGAACGACTTCGCTAACCCGACTGACCTCGTACGCGAGTCATAAACGCCCCTGCTGCCACGGAAATAGGAACACGCGGCTTGGCACGAGGGTACGAGCGCGGAGAACAACTTGCATCGTGAGCCTTGCTGTAAAAAAAAAAAAGACCAAAAAGATTCACGCAGACACACAGAGTGCAGAAACGCCTCCGCGTTAATTTCTCGTGCGTGAGCTTTCGCGCGCGAGAGCTCATAGTCAAAGATCGCAGGAAGAGATTTCGAAGATCCAGGGGGACGATTACCGTGTCTTCTACGCATAATAGCTCGTGATGTTCCGGGGGAACAAACGGATGAAAGCGCAATCGGGAATGGTGTCGGTCGCGGCGTTGCATTGAGAGGAGGGCAGAGGGCGAAAGTACCAGTGGAAAAGAAGATGTGAAGCATATTTAATGCTATGCGCGGTTCGCACGGTGAATCCCGCTGAATGGTCAGACTCTGTGGTGGGCCCGTCGGTTGGAAAAACACTTAAAATGTACCGTATTAACTCTAACTCGCTGTACCGTAATATACTTACTTCAAACGCAATTCGTGCGCAACCGTGAGCTCGCCTTTGCCGAATACAGCTCACTGCGTGTTCCAATTTGTATCTCATATTCTCCATAAGTATACAGCGTTCTATATTAAGTATACATCGTACGGTAGAGAGTGTTATCCTAGCCTGCAAAAATGTACTTTTTTCTCAATATTATTATAAGTTTTTACGTTTTGAAAGAAAATTATTTTATAAGCTAAATTTTGTTCTACCTTGTCTACAAAAACGGCTGCCTTAAAAAAAAAACGCATGTCTGTAAAAAGTTTTAAGAAAGTTGTTTGGATGTTTTAAAATTAATCTTCCTCGGGACATCCACCGTAAATGACGATTGAAAAACGAACTTACTACAACATAAGAATATAACTTTCATATATTTTCACATGCCGTTGTATTTTTGCCCGGACAAGAGAGAAAATCGCGACGACGACAAGAGAGCCTCTATTCCCGGTTGCTTATTCGAGATAAAGAGGAGGAGGGTCAGAATGACTCGAGGAGTGCTTTGCCCTTGTGGGAGCGTTGTGAGAGCCGCATTATATGGTTCATCGACGCGACGTCTCCATCCCGGTTCATATCGTCGATGCATGAGCATGCACCGGGTCGTCGTCGATGTCTCGTCTGGGTCCCTCCGTCTATCTTTTTCCAGTCCGTCGAAAGGTCAAACGGGCCAGAGGACGAAGAGGTGCCTTGATGGCGAACAATGGCTCCTTGCATGCGGATAGAAGTACATCGATGCTGTGTGGTTTCGCGAGTGGTGACTGGATTCAACAGTCTGATTTCCTTCTGCAATGCAACCGGGTTGGTTGTTCTTCGCCGAGCCATGATACGTAACTTCGACGTAACGAGATACCGCACGGAGGTGTATCGCTCCTCGACGAGAAGAGAAGAGAAGCGACGAGGAGACGGAAGAGACTTTCGCGAGATGCATAAAAGGATGCATACAGTGTGCAAGAAAGCACCGCGCGCAGAGTCCGAATCCCGTCGAAAGGCGCGGAGATATCGCGCCGGTGTCGGAGGGTAAAAGTAAAGATAAAAAAGTCCGAGAACTTATCGTGCGGTCGTTCGTTTCTGGTTCTGCTTCGCGAGACCCGCGTTCGTCTCGCTGCGTTTTCGCGCTGGTTCGCAAAAGTCTTTAAGCGCACACGTTATTGAGTTCTCGTCCAACGAGCACCTGGACACCGGTTGGTATTTTGAAATTAACCAATCGACGAAGATTTTTTACCAACCGGTCGGCGGAAAACCGACGACAGCTTTCGATATTGTCGATTGATATAAAGCCCGAGCGATTTTTGTTGCCGGGGCGTTATTCGTTGTTCTCCGCTTGCGAACGCTGTATTATTCGTGTCCGCGGTGGCGCGGGCAACTTCGCACGTGAGATAATATACACGTCTCGTTCCAGCGTTGAGTACCTACGACAAAACAGTCATGCTTCGTCGAAGTGGTCGCAGTTTCAGTCTCGGCCGATCTTTTCATCGGGGACAAACGACTCCCTGCGGCAATTAGCACAGATTTAAAAAGAGCCGCGCCACGGCCTCGCGCTCCTACGACATTCCGATTTTACTCGGCCGGTCGCGGCCGCGCTCCTGCCCACGAGAGATAATGCACGCCCGATGCCCGCGGCTCTATATCAACTGCGCGCAACGAGGTTTATACTTTAACGCGCAATGCGCGCCGCGAGTCCGGCTACTCGCGACTCCTGCATTTCGATCGACGCGAGATCGATTGGGGTGCAAGCTACTACAGTGCGCTGCGAGATAAATCTCTCGTTTGAAAGAAATTTGCATTCTTGGAGTTGGTCTTGCTGAGGCTCGAAGTGGCTGGAGGTGTTCGCGCTTGTGCCGCGCATACCTCCCCCTAATGCACCTCTGCTGTACAAATTTTTTTATTTGCACTGAGAACGAAAACAAAGCCTGCGGTCACGGACGTTCAAATAAATTTTTAGTTGGTACGATGCATTTTTAATTGGTACAATGAATTCTTAGTTGGTGGAATGAAATCTTAGTTGGTACAATGAATTCTTAGTTGGTACAATGAATTCTTAGTTGGTACAATGAATTTTTAGTTGGTACAATGAATTTTTAGTTGGTACAATGAATTTTTAGTTGGTACAATGAATTCTTAGTCCGTACAATGAATTCTTAGTCGTTACAAAGAATTTTTCGTTGGTACAAAAAATGTTTCGTTCGTACAATGAATTTTTTCGTTGCTTCGGGCGTTGGCCGTTCAACCCAATTTTATTCCTCGCGATACTCGTTTCGGTTCCTGCAATTTTAATCCCGAGTGCAGTACCGCGAGTTGCAAAGTTGTAGTCTGAAGAAATATTAATTCCTCGAATCCAGTCGATCGCCGAGAGGTCCGAGGCATTTAGCAATCGATGCTCGACGACGACGCTTGACAAATATTAGAGATCTCTTGCGAGAGATTGATGGAGTGCTCTCTCATCTCTCCAGCTAATTTTCATTGCAACGAAGAGGATCCGTTCGGCTCCCTTGAAAAATACTCTTTTGTAAGTCGCGCACGTACCGCGGCCGAGTCACGAGTATGGTCGCAGCTGGGTCTGCGGACCCGGAGCACAGGAGCGTATACAACTTCACGGAGAACGGGGTATACCGGTATAGTGTGCTTACTGCTCGTTGCGTGTAAACAGAAAACTGGACTTGGTCTTGCACACGTTACTCAACTGCATCGGCGGCAGCAAGAGAGCACTTAGGCACTCGAAAATCTTTCTCTCCGAAGAGATAAACCCACGATGAGTATGAGATGGGAAGCAGCTGATCGCCTTACTCCCCCACAAATATTTAGTAACAGAAATATTCTGGAATATCTGACTAACTTTTGCATCGTGAGAATCACGTTGATTTCCGAGATCACTTCTATATCCATGTTCATGGAAAATAAAACATTTTTTTTAAATATTGATTAGTGAATTTTACATCCGAGTTAATCGTGATCGAAGCAATTCCGGAAACTCGTGCGCAGAAAAGAAGCCCTTCCCAATGCACGAACGAACGTCCATTAGATCTAGAGGTAACATGCGGCGAGGTAACATCACACGCTAATTGATCGGAGTAATTCCTTGCACGCGTTACGCTCAGTGTTTCTCCCATCGGTTACTTTACTTTCTATCCGCGTAGAATATCGGAGAGGCGTACGTTAAATTGACTTCACCGACGTTTGTGAGAACGTTTGCCGCCGCTTCTGCGAAGTTTTCCGTAAAGTTTGCGGCATTTCCAGATCTAGCTGGCGGAATACCGGAGTCTGAAACGCTTTTGAAGATTCGCACAACTCGCTACTCTCTTCTCGTCGTCGACTTCTGTGACCTCCTTGCCACCTTCGATACAGTGCATCGATATGGGTAATTGCTTCTGAAAACGTAGGCTTCGCCAAACGAGTCGAGTTTCTCCTATACTCGACGTTGTTGATGGCGCACGAGACAATATCGCGGAACCGTGAGCTTCTCATTATTGATCCCTGACACTGCCGTGAGTTCCTCCATAGCGACTTACATTACTATCACTCATTATTCTAGATTTTTTCCTCATCTGCTGCGAAACAAATGTCTGAGAGAGTCGGGGATAAAATATGGCCAGATAGAGGGATAGATTATGGCCGGGGTTTGGGATAATGTATGGCCATAGTATGGCTAGAGTGTTGCCAGGATATGGCCAGAGTATGACCGGGGTTCGGGATAATGTATGGCCATACTCTGGCCAGAGTATGGCCAGGATATGGCCAGAGTATGGTCAGAGTATGGTCAGAGTCTGGGATTAAGTATGATCAGAGTATGGTCAGAGTCGGGGATTAAGTATGATCAGAGTATGGTCAGAGTCTGGGATTAAGTATGATCAGAGTATGGTCAGAGTCTGGGATTAAGTATGATCAGAGTATGGTCAGAGTCTGGGATAGAGTTTGGGATTAAGTATGGTCAGAGTCTGGGATAGAGTTTGGGATTAATTATGGCCAGAGTCTGAGTTAGAATAGGATAAAGTAAGGACAGGGTTTGGGATAGAGTATGGCCAGAGTCTGGGATAGAGTATGGCCAGGGTCCAGGATAAAGTATGGCGAGAGTTTGGGATAGAGTATGAGCGGAGTCTGGGATAAAGTATAGTCAGAGTCTGGGACAGAGTAAGGTCACAGTCTGATAGACGAGGCAGGGAGCTAGACCGGGGATGAGTCCAAGAATTGTGTCTGCTACTGAATATGGAAATAGTCCACAAGAACCCGTCACATACTCTTTCCGAAAACCCTCCAATGTTACATCAAACTTTTAAATACCAACGCCAGTATTTTACGCAACAATGTTACAGGTGATGTTCAAACTGAGTTACCGGATAGGCGCTGCAGTCGTCGGGAGGAACATACGCAATCGAGGATATTTTAGGTACGTAACATCATCTCCATAAGTCGAACCGGCTGACTTTTGCCTCCGATCGGTAGAGCCACGAGGCTCCGGTATATGTACAGTACACGAGCGACGTTACTCTGAGAAAGGGGTCAGAGTTCCTTGACGTTAGTTGCTCGCCGAGGCCCCCCCGAGCACATTGCCGACGTGCACGGTTCGGATGAATGCGCGGGTGCAACGTTCAGAATACGTATAGGTACTTTACCTTTTACCACCGTATATCTATCCGCGAGTAGACGGAGGAGGCAGAGGCACGGTATGAGATACACGTGAACGAGGACAACGATGACGAAGATGACACGCGATTGTCCCGGGGCGATGGTATTACTTCGTGACCGTGTACACCGTAGACAGTTGAAAACCCCGTTTCGGCGATCGTGGACAGGGCATTTGAGAGGCGAGTCTGCCTATCGTGGCAATATAATAATCGTATATACCATCGTATACAGTTACGATAGTTATGAGTTATAAACTCTATTATTTTCCAAACGGTTATACTCCATTCCCATGGTAGGTTTATAATTGTAGAAATAAATTTGTCATCGTCGAGGAGGACAAGTCGCACGATTAGGCCCGCTCTCCCGCACGGGGAAGAAGCTGAACCCTCTGTGTACATTGACAAATGATTTTAAGGGTTGAAATATATGATCTCGCGTGGCAGAGGTCGAGGAATTTACATGCCGTTAATACCTGTATCGAGAGAGCGAGAGAGCGCGCGAGAGGATCAGCTACATAGGTGTGAGAGTCGCGATCGAACAGCGACGCCTTTTAAACGTACGTGCCCACTTGCAGCGCGCGCACTCGCTAACACTGTGCCCACCGGAGCTTATTCCCGGGTTTAATGCATGCCGGTATGCCGCGTGTTGTCGGACTGGCTCAACGGGCGAAAGAGAGAGACTCCCGTGCAGTGTCTAACAGGACTTTCTAGTTTGCTCGGCAAAAGGACGATACCCGCCCACCGTGGGCCGCTAATGCCGACTCGGGCGATCACTCCCTGCATTGGCCGTCTCATGAGTTATCAAGCGAATCTCCCTATCGCGAATAACGATCGATTGAGATTGACAGTGAGAACATCGTAGCTCTTTAGGAGGAAAACCAATCGTCCCATCGTCGCTGGCGTGCGGCTCAATGAGCTCGTGGAAACACGGTTTGTTTAACGAATACCCATTGTCAACGGTTGATTAGAGCTGTGAGAACACCTTGTAAACGCTCATATCGCCGACGACCGTAGCGCTCGGCTGGGCTTGTGGGATGAGAGGCGGCGGTCGCAAGCGGCGACAGACGAGACGAGATGAGATGGTCTGTGGAGGCTGCGGACTCCCAGCGAGAGCCCGGTCTCATCGTGACAGAAGGAAACGTTAATCACCGCGTGACTATGTCACGTCAACGAGTCGGCCGTTGCCGCCGCCGCCGCCGCCGCTGCGGCGAACATTGATGCACGTCGCGTACGTCGTCGCTCTTTGGCCACCGCGGGCCTGATGACTCGGCGAAAATCCTCACCGATCTCCGAAGTAACCATCCTTGGCTCCGGAAACCTATCGAGCGAGGTTTCCCGCGCTCCATGCGCATGCGGGCACCTCTCGCTGGCTCCTCCAGCCGCCGCTTGTCGCGTGTCGACTCGCGTCCTCTTCGACGTGCGTGGATACATCCCTCTCCGGCGGCAGCTCCGACGACAGTTTCCGTATTTGCACAACGAAAATATATCGACGGAGTGCAATCGCTCGTACGCGCGCGCGCGCGCTCACACACGCACACACATGATCCGAACTGGCTGGTGCTCGCTCGAGGGAAACAGTAAACGACTGACTTTCTATCAGAGCCGAGAGTCTACCGGTCCGGTCTTCGGGAGACACACACTCGGGGCCTCGTACGTTGAGACGACGACACTCTCTAGCGTGGCGAGGGGCACTCGCACGATAGAGTGCATCGAGACCGAGATAGAGACTCGCACCGGTCGACCTTGCGAGAAAATAGATTTATAAAAGTATCGAAGCTACGCGGGATAACGGTCTACGGTACTTTTCATCATTCCCATTCTATTGACGTATATGTGTCGCGGATTGGTCGGAAAAATTTACTTTTCTTTTCCGCTGCTGCTTTATTTATATAAATATTGGAAAAGAAACCGTTTGACATCGATGTTCGACGGTTTAACATTTTGGAAAAATTTAACGCAAGTGACAAAAAAAAATTGTTACAGTTACGAGCTTTTGTATTATCGTGTGATATTTATGAGACTATCATTGTGATTGTCGTTCGAAAAAAATTCAGTTCCCGGTTACTTTAAATCACTCGTTTGTAAAACGTATACGTTCTGTCGTTGTATGCATTCGTATGTTTGTACGCATACAGCGATAGAGCGTACACGTTTTGCGAACGAGTGACTCAAAAATAACCCCCCTGATCCAGGGCTAATGATAAGAACTTCGGGCTCCAAAATTCTTTAGTTGAACGCGGCCGAATCTCAATCACGCACGGGACTTAATAATCCCAACGTGAATGAAAAACTTCCTTTTGTTTTTTGCTACCCTTTTATTTATTTTTATATTGTACAACCATTTGACATCGATGTTCGTCAGTTTAACGGTAGATCCTACTGTTTGTAAACATTTAACGCAAGTGACAAAAATAATTGCTACAATTTACTCGACTCTCTGTATGATAGTTTTATATTTATGACTATATCATTGTGATTGTCGTTCAGTAAAAATTCAGTTCGTGATCCCGGGTTAAGGCTAGGAACATCGACCTCGATCGCGCACATCGTTCTCGGAAATTAATAGACCCAATGTGATTTATATTTATGAGTCGATCGTTGCAATTGTCATTCCTCAAAAATGCAGGTCATGAACGAGTTTGTTCGCTCGCATAGAGATTCGGGCTGGCCGATAGCATGCCGACAAAATTCTGAAATAATTCATAGACACTACTTGAGGTATGTACTATGCAGTACCGAAGAGTTTTCCCCAAAGCTGACTCTTTAAATGTATTTTTAAAGGGAAAATTCTAAAATAATTCATAGATACTACTTGAGGTAACGCAAGTGACAAAAATAATTGCTACAATTTACACGACTCTCTGTATGATAGTTTTATATTTATGACTATATCATTGTGATTGTCGTTCAGTAAAAATTCAGTTCGTGATCCCGGGTTAAGGCTAGGAATGTCGACCTCCAAAAATGTTTAAGTCGAACGCGGCCGAATCTCAATCGCGCACATCTCGGAAATTAATAATCCCAAGGTGATTTATATTTATGAGCCGCTCGTTGCAATTGTCATTCCTCAAAAATTCAGCTCATGATCCGGGGTTAAGGCTCGGAATATCGACCTCCAAAAATTTTCAGTCGGACGTGGCCGAATCTCGATAGACGCGTCTCGCTCACGGGAATTAATAATCCCGACGTGAATGTAATACAACGAGGTATAGCGTGGCGCGTTTCGCACGCGGTCCATAGCCAGAGGGGACCTTGCATTCCTGTAACCCAACCAGGCTACTGTAACGTTAGATGCGGAGAGGTAAAAGCTGCTGGCTGCTGCCGATGTTGTGCTTGCACTTCGCGCACACGCGCGCACAGACACACGCACACAGACGACAGCGGTGACAGTAGCAGCGTCAAGAAGCACAGCGGCACGATCGTTGTGCATAACTCTCCCGAGGTCTCGCGTAGATACAGATATACGGGCGTAGCATCGTCCGTGGTATCCTTGAGGAGGTGCACCGGTTGCACAATGAATTTCTAATGAAATAAAAAGCCGCAGAACCGCGTCGACGCAGGGACGACCGGAGTGCGCAGCTCCGAAGTCGAGAAGTCGGTTTCATTTTTCACGGCTCGAAGAGCTCTTTCCGCTCGTCAATGAGCCCCGGCGCGGTTCGTCATTTATCTCGTCGTTCAAAAGATCCGTCGGTCTTTCGCGCGATCTCGGCAGCTCGGGGGAGAGGACAAGAAGAGAGATTTATCATTGAAGCTCCTTGCGTAATAAGATAATTGAACGGGTGACGGGTTATCGAGTAGACGTATCGCGTGACGGGAGTTCTCCTGGCGGCGATTGCTCATCTTTTCGATAAATAATTATTATTAAACGTGAAAGGGATCCAAGTTCGCACGGGATCCTCGGAGCCCAACTCTCGAGAGAGTCCATCGGCACGAGACTTTTTTTCACCGCCAACAACACACAAACACACACGCACGCGTATCTCTCACGTCTCTTCCTCGAAACATTAACGATATAACGTAATGTATGTACGGCGCATAAAGCCGAAGATCGGCGATCGTCGATACGCGGAAAATCTGTCCGCGGCACAGCGTGGAAAGTCACGCGAGAGACTTTAGTACGAAAGTTGCCGGAAGTCCTCGTTCGCGAGGGAGACGGAGAGAGAGAGAGAGCCTCCTCGACGCTTCGCGCAAACGTGCCGGCTGTACGTATGTTCCACCGGGATACGACCCGGGACAGACGCTGCGGGCGTAGACCGATGAACTTGGAAGATTAATTAGCCGCTAATTAGCGTACGGTGGCATGCCGCGACGAGCTCGTTCGGTTTATTAGCGGGAGCGAGCGAGAGAGGTTCATCATTGTGCCAACTGTAGCGCAGCGCGCATTCATAGGTAGGTGTACGGAAGGGTATATCCAATAGATACGGAACTCGCGCGCGGAGTGGCCATTAGCGCCCTGCGCCGGTGAACCGTCGAGGCGCAGGAGGTCTCTTCCCGCCGCGACGGTCCAGGATATCGCGGGTTAGAGCGTCTCGGCAACAGGAAGAGGAGACGACGACGACGACGGCGAGACGTCAGAGAGGCGGCCCGGCCGTGGCTCTCCTCTTGTGTACCGCTCCTAGGCGATAATTGGCTCATTGCAAGAGCGCGAGAAGCGACCGCGAGAAATATATAGTTCTTCAAACCTTTTTATCTTTATACACTCGCGGTGTGTGTGTGGGTCTGTGTGTGTGTGTGTGTGTGGCTATGTGTGGCTATCTCGCTTCCTCATCACTTCACCGCAGCGAACCGGCCAACGTCACGGTACTGTTGATACACATTGGCGCGCTCGTGTAGAGCACGAGCCCGTAGATATAATTCCTCGGTGATAGCGATAATTTCATTAGCGGGACACACATAGACACACACCGCAAGGAACGGTCAAACAGCGCTGAGCGAGCTCGACCGGGCAGCGACCAAGTGCACTCCTATCGCGAAGAGGGATATCTAGTTTCAAGCTGAGCGCTCTGGCGCGGTGTTGCATCAGCATCATCGGGGGAACCAAACTGGGCGAGAGAGAGGCGGCGATGATAAAAAGAAGGAGAGACAGATTCCCGGTTGGATAAAACCGGAAGGACACGACTGAGTCGTGAAGAGCCGGTCACACAGAGCGGAGGATCCCCCGGCCTCGTCCGACGGAAAAGCAATCGAACGCGATATACATAATTTCTTATCCTCGTTATCCACCGGCCGGAGCGTTTATCCCGAGGAACGATCTCGCACAGATGCAATCTATTCGATTGAATCCTTCCTCATCCTCTCCTTATTCCACCTCTGCCTTCATCTGTATTTCCGTCGCTCGTTCGGTTACCATACATTATCTCTTTTCCATCCATAAGTAATCTCCTTCGATGTATAAATTCGAGTTCTTTGGCCTCGCCGTGCGGCTCGCGCACGATACACGGAAACGCGGTCCCGAAGACACCCGGATTTCCATGGTGTCTTCCACACGCGCGAGGCGCAGCCCGCGGCCTACCTCGGTCACTCGATACCCCCGCAAAATAGGCTGCGGCCTTCTCTCTAACGAGTACGAGGCTCGAGCGTGAGAAAGGATACCGGGACGGGCAGCAGGGCCGACGATTAAACCATGCCGAGAGATCTACGACGTCGACGACGACGAAAAAATAATTTTGACGAGCATTGTTGGCAAGATTCGGACTTTGGGACTTCGATAGAATTTCGCGTCGTGCCCCACAATTTAAAGTGCAGGATCATTTTTTTTCTTGCAGAAGCTGTCTTGGAAAATTGCTTTTTCACTCATGATTTCGTTTGGATAGTTAAAGTATGATTTCCACGTTTCTGCAATGGGTAATTTATATTTCACCACCAGGATCGCGCCACTCGAACTACGCACTCGGACTGTGCTATCCATACGCACACTGAGAGAAGGGTCGGATAGAAATTACCGTAAATCTGGTAAAAAGCTACTGGGCTTTCAGGTATACATGGGAACTACAGCGACATCCTGGTAAACATTCGCATTAAACTTAACACACTCTGCTGGAAAATATGGTAATTTTCGCTATCGTGGAGATTACCCGAATAACCCGTAATTTGTGCTATAATGTAAGTACTTCGTACCAGAAAATATAGTAATCGGTGGCGTCGCCATCGCGTACCGTTTGTTTTAGGTTTGTAGGTAATACCGGCATATTATGTCGATCAATTTTTTTTTATCTCTACATAAATACTTTATTTACCAAAATAAACAAATTTGATCGACGAAATTCTCAGTTTTAATCCACGGAATTCTCAACTTTAATCCACAGAATTCTCAGTTTTAATCCACGGAATTCTCAACTTTAATCCACAGAATTCTCATTTTTAATCCACGAAATTCTTAGCCAGGTAAGTAAAATTTTCCCAACCCGCCTTCTTAAAACAATTACCATCTGGGTGGATTAAAATTTGCTATGGGCCCTGTAAAAATTCCGCACATCGATAGTGGTGGCGCCAGTGTACCTGGTCGAAATGTACCTTATGACTCGGTAGTTTTTCCGAGATCCTTCTCTCAATGCAGCCTCCGTCCTCTCTTGGACTCTTGCTATTGTGTATCAGCTTCGCGTATGCCTCGAGTCTGGACCATGGATGCTGCTCCCAGCTCAGTACGTATTGCACCCGAGTCCGCAAGTCCAGCCATGCTGCACAACCTTATATAACCCGTCGACACACTTGCATCCCCGTGGAATGCCGTGCACGCGCCTTAATTGGTCCCGCATGCGCGATAGTTATTTCAGCGCCCGCGAGCTACCGAGTCTTCGGCGTGCTCTCGCCACGGCATGCTCGGATAGAGTTCGGTACACTCTTTTAATAGCGCACTTGCCAGTACGTACTTTGTATAATCGTTCGAGGGTATCGGAATCGGAGATTTCGAGCTATCGGGACTTATCAAATTTTCCTCACGTTCGTCGGTAAACAGGAGTTAATTAAGTTCAGCGTTACGTCGGAATGAAGAAATTCTGTCCGACTTCTTGGAAAGCCAATCTACGAGAGGATGAGCCGGAGCACGTACAATTAACTTTCTTTCGAACTCGAAAGAGTGTTGATTGTCGGCTCATACAGGAGTGGAAGAGAAGGTCCCGGATCTCGATGCTCGTGGAAAGCACCTTCTTATAAAGAGAATGAGATCTTTCAGGGTGAAAATCGATTTAGCGGTGATCAAGAATTTCCTCAGTGTCCAGCTGGACGAATCTCGTCTACTTGGGCACGCACCGAGAAAAATAATTAGTTTCCCAAACTTGGTTAAATGCGCTTTTGGCGATTTGTTTGCTCGGACCATCAAATCAATAGTTTGGCAATCAATTTATTTGTTCGCCCAACAAATGAATCGATCTGGCAAAAAAAATGAATCTTTCGGAGTGCATTTAACCACACAGTCAATTGGAGCAACCAATTCATTTTCTCGGTGCGATGTAGGTGCATAATTTTAATTTGCAATTCGCAGCGCCCGGCGGTCGAGATCCATGAATGGAACGTGCAACGGGAAGTCTACTGACTAATCGTTGAGATATTCGGCGAGTCGATTCTACGCGTTCTCCGTGCAAAATGCTCGGGGCGATGACGAGGAAACGGACGCGCCGTCCTCTCGTCTTCGCGCAGAGTCGTCGTCTTCTTCGGCCCGTGGCTTCCTGAACGAGCGGTATTAGCGCGTGCGGCGGGACTCGTTAATGAGTGTCATTCGCTCAGTGGCGACGAAGCCGAACCATCGAAGGCTCGATAGAGCCGGTGAGACTCTGGAGAGACCGCTTTGCTGCCCGAGGGGAGAACACGTATCAACGACACGTTTCACGCTCGCCCGTGCTCAACGGCGGTTCTCTCGACATACCGCACTATATGTGTATTATGCACATTGCGCAACAACGATACAAACAGCCGGCCAGACCAGCACTTCGATCTATTTTAAACTCCAATTACAGTCGCGGAGCCCTGGTGCGTATCACACACGCAATGTACCCACACAATTCCACTCAATTAGCGGTTTAAATTGGCTAACGACCCGCGGAGAGAAAGGGTATTAAAAAAACATTTACAACGGGGCTAATGGCAATAAAATTGAAGATCCCATCGAATGGCCGCTTCGGTCAGAAGCGATGCAGGTACATGTGTGTATCGGTACAGACCGAGAGCAGAGAGGAGCTTCTTTTTTTTTTAAGATTATGCCTGGCAAAGCTCATTTGGCTCGGCAACGGCCTTTAAGAGCTGGAAACTATTGTCATTTAAATTGCGACGCGAATTTGAATTGCGTCACTCATCCTCGGAGACTAGACCGTCCCTATTACTCGAGAAGATAATAAACCTTCGACCGCTGACGCAATCGTTCGAAGGCGAATCCCAAATGTATGCATGTTTGCGTCATGAATGCCTCGCAACGTCTTTATTGTCATCGACAAAACCCGAGTTCCAAGGGGCCCATTTTTTGCACACCTAGCGCTGAAAGGAATATCGAAACAGGAGATGGGAGACAATCTCGCGAAACTCGAGACCACAAAAACATTCTACCGTGATAAAAAAAAAACGCGGTAAAAAATTCTATATATACTTCAATATATTCCGTACGTTGTTCAGCTTTTTTTCGCACACTTCTTTTCATTCATACGAGTCTCGCCTCGTCACCTGTGTACAAATTAATTCCTACCTACGTGCGGATGCAGAGAGTCTCCTTACATAATTCTTATATCACTAAATTGCAGAGACCTTGCATTGTCCCTCCCGTAATTCATACTCAATCCCCTTTCGCTTCACGTTCTGCGAGGATGCACACTATGTTGTACTGTAAAATTTCTGATAGACCTATGTGCTGGTATGCACCTTGATTACGTGCCGACGTGTCCTGAATCTGCACGCGCGTCTTCCTGCCATGGTAACCGCAGGCTTTGGCCGTGCGGATTGTGGCAAACCGACGATACCGTATAGTTCGAGATATCAATACGATGCCTGTAGTAAATATTTAAATTTTTCCCACAATGTTATTATTATTACTAGCGGATGTGTTGTCTCGCGCACTCGCAGTATCTGTGCGGGTGTCGGTGAGTATGTGAAATCCGTGTAGCCATGTGAGTATCCGTGTAAGTAGCCATGTGAGTATCCGTGTGAGTATCCGTGTGAGTATCCGTGTGAGTATCCGTGTGAGTATCCGTGTGAGTATCCATGTGAGTATCCGTGTGAGTATCCGTATGAGTATCCGTGTTAG
>JAPYZC010001148.1:0-39817 GCA_030522665.1 Ichneumoninae sp. A BG-2022a
TTATTATTATTATTATTATTATTATTATTATTATTATTATTATTATTATTATTATTATTATTATTATTATTATTATTATTATTATTATTATTATCCAAACGTTTTTGCGCTTACAAGAAGACATGTTCGTCCGCTCTCGGCCAAAGCTTCCCCGGTGCTCGAAGGGTTAATGAGCCCGCGAGAGCTCGCGGCTTCGTTTGTAGCCCCTGTAACACATTATTCGACAGAGCAAAGTAGGCTTCGTTGTGTAACTCTCGATGAGGGTGCATGAACACCGTAATCGCCCGACACACGGTAGATCCGAGACGGCACGGCTCTGTCGTATCTTCGAAGGTACCTACACCCTACCGGTGTGTACCTAAGATGCTGGAACGAGCTTGTAGCCTGGTACCTACGGTGTGGAGTGGAGCATATTGCTGCTCACTGTACTGTGCAACTGGCGAGGGGTGGGCTGTAGAGGTAATAGGGAGAACTTGGGCTCCGAGCAGCTGCATCGAATTTCGAAGCTCCCACTCGCTGCTCACTCTCTCCCGGTCTCTGTGTCATGCCGGTAGGTATATTCGTTCGGGCTAATTGACCTCCTTAACGACGTACACGTCGATTCGTTTCACGGTAAAGAGAACTAAGTCGAATACCGTTCACGTAAGAACCAACTCCGGGAAACGAGTTGAAATACATCGGTGAGTTACATACGGTACACAGGGTAAAGACGGCGAAGACGGCGGGGTGAGGTAAGACGGACCAGTGCGTTTTGATACAAATGCCGATTAAAAAAAATATCTGAATCTTCGTTCGATAACGATTGTATCTATACCAGTGAGGTGTTTTCGACGCTCACGTCGGATCTTTGATCCCGATGAGATTTGAAAATAAGACACCGGCCCGAGTAGACATTTTCACGCGTTACATCGGGCCCTGGTAAGGTCCTCAGAAGGCCTGATAAGGGCCTGATAAGGCCTTATCAGGATCCTATCAGGGCCCGATGTAACGCTCGAAAATTTCTACTCGGCAGTTTCCTTGATTTTCATAGAGCGGATGTAGCGGAGAGCGGGGCAAAATGGCACACCGGGGCAAAACGAGATAATTAGACAAAACGCGATTCTCCAATGACTTTGAGATTATAGCGATGGTGGTACGTGGGACAAAACGGGTGCGAAAATCCAGTGTATCGTTAGGTTTGTCCCAACGATACATGAGGCATCGAAAAATGATTGGAAAATTGAGTTTTGCCCTCGGAATCCCGTTTTGCCCCGCTGTGCCATTTTGCCCCGGTCTCCCCTAGTGAGGTAATGTGGACCACGCTTTTGTCTCGTCGGAATAGGTAAATCTACTTCGTTTTCATAGAAACTTGGAATTCTGAGGGGAGTAATTCAATCCTCGATGTCTGAAGCCTCAACGATTCTTAATTCATTTCCCGATGTCTGAACACAGCTGCTTCGTTGATTTTCATACACCAAGCGTAGTTCGGTAATATGAACCACACTTTTCAGTGCAAGGAAATGAGTGGAAATGTATCAGTGAGTTACATACGGTACACACGGTAATACAGTTAAATTTACTTCGTCACAGAAATTTGGAGTTCCGAGGAGACTTTAATTCAATTCTCCATGTCTGAAGCCTTAATGAGACATTCGTAGGTAAGGTCGATTATTACCCGACTCCTATGGTTCATATTACCAAACATGCAAAGAATTCAGTAAGATGGATCACCTCTTGACGTATCTGAAAAAAGAATCCTAAATCTATGGTCAACAATATTAATGAATAATATAGCAATTACTAACATTAATTGTCATGTCTTTACAAAGGATATTTTCGGGTATGTATTCAAGTACAGGCGAATACTTTTTAGTGGGCCATATTCACCACCTTCAGCCTATGTAACATGCGTCTTGCGAGCAATTTTTTTCTATACATTTGATAAATGTATCTTTGTCGTCAACCTTTTAGGGTAAAGTGTCATTGCAGTCGAGAAACTCTCGGAAATTCTTCTCTCACCTTCGAGGCGAGAGGGAAAAAAAAGAATCGGAGAATATTAAAAGCCCCCTATCGAGTGATAATGGAATGAGGGAAGGGCGTGAAAAGGGGGTTGGTTGTACGAGACGTGTTTGCCGGCTGTTGAGGGAATTGAAGGAGGGAAGGACCGCGAGATTGCAGGATTGCAAGAGCACTGGTTTAGCTGGGTGCATATCCAACGTGCCTTCGCTCCTGCCGGTACACACTGCCGGTGGTTCACCACTACCATCGCGGTACCAAGGGTTGCCGCGCCCCCGTCGGCCGCCTAGAGACCCGCTAATATATATGCAAATGAAGTATTTGATAAATAATTCAGTTTTCAGTTGAGCGTCGGGGGTTACGAGACGGGGTTAGGATCTGCAGCTCTAATTTACCCGAATTAACTTTGCCTCGTTCTTCGTACCTCTCTGCCCTCTACAACCCCCGTTTCCCTCCCTTTCCTCCCGCGCACTCTTACTCGTTGTCCTCGATTCATTCCTCATCTCTCCTTCTATTCCGTCTTCTCCTCACTTCTCTCACTCCAACGGCTCAACTGCTTCGCTGTTTTTATCCTTATTTCACTGCAAGATACTCGATTATCCTACTTTCGTCATCGTTCGTTCTGTTGTACAGAGTCGCTCAGAAAAAATATGTATACCGAATCCGCTCTTGGATGCGGTGAATGAATGAACGTCGATGACCTGACGGCAATTTCTTTAATCACAAAAATGTATTAGTCTTTCAACTTTTTTTTATGCGTACAATTCCATGCAAGAGAGAAACGTATCAATAACATACACGTACTCAGCCGTTTAGGAATGCCTGGTTTTTCTGATTGTTTTATCTTCCTGCACATCTTGCTCAATTCGTACTGGGATCGAAGATACTGAGGAAGACATCCACCAAGACATCCACCAAGTCATCCACCAAGACATCCACCAAGACATCCACCAAGACATCCACCAAGACATCCACCAAGACATCCACCAAGTCATCCACCAAGTCATCCACCAAGTCATCCACCAAGTCATCCACCAAGACATCCGACAAGACATCCATCAAGACATCCACCAAGACATCCACCAAATCATCCACCGAGTCATCCACCAAGACATCCACCAAGTCATCCACCAAGTCATCCACCAAGTCATCCACCAAGTCATCCACCAAGTCATCCACCAAGTCATCCACCAAGACATCCACCAAGACATCCACCAAGACATCCACCAAGTCATCCACCAAGTCATCCACCAAGACATCCACCAAGTCATCCACCAAGTCATCCACCAAGTCATCCACCAAGTCATCCACCAAGATATCCACCAAGACGCAAGGAAATCCAGACATTCATGAACAGAAGTGAACAAGATCAGCCGAGCTATGTCTTAAGAGAGGCGC
This sequence comes from Ichneumoninae sp. A BG-2022a, assembly GCA_030522665.1. NCBI lineage: Eukaryota > Metazoa > Arthropoda > Insecta > Hymenoptera > Ichneumonidae > Ichneumoninae sp. A BG-2022a. The sequence goes on from JAPYZC010001148.1 coordinate 3,394, forward strand.
AGAGATCCACATGCTGACATCACAAACGAGACGTACGACTTCTTGAAGCGTTCCTGAGGATGACTGCCAAAATTAATGGTGCATGGGTATCGTGAAGGTTTCTTTCTGTTATTTTAAAAAATTGAAAAATTGTAAAGTTGAAAAATCGACAAATTTAAAAAGTGGAAAATTGAGAAATTAAGGAATTATGAAAAGCAACCAAAAATCCTGGAAGTAACAACTCAAGGCCGGCGCAGGGTCACAGAATGCACAGTGTCCGGCCCAAAAGGACACGCGAGATTTATTCTGCATCACCCTGTACACACCTCCGTGTATATCTTTGACGGTGTTTCCATCCCTAAGCGCGTGTCGCTGCGCTATAGAGGTAAGTAGACTAGAATGTGCCAAAGCAGCAGGAACTAGAACGTCGAGGGCATAGTTCGGCTCGAACCGGCAATTGTGTGACGAGATAACAGTTACTCCGTTGCCGAGAGTAGTATGAGTAGTTGGGGTGGAAACAAGATGGGAATCACGGATGGAGAAAGGTCGTCGTGCTACCGCTGGCTGCTCGGCGGGCTGTAACGCTCGGCTATTATACACGTGGAATGCGGTGGCTTCGCAGTGCATGGATGTACAATAATGGTAAGACATTCTCAGTGATGGTACTCCGGCAATCGGCTATCGAGAGACAAGTCCCCGCCTAAGTCTCCGATGCCAACAATGATCGATATTCCTGGCTCTTACTCGGCTCCGCGGAACATACACCCGATACACGCCCCCAACCACTATATTCAAATATATCGCCATTTGATATTCGAGAAAATTTATTCGGATCAGATAAATGATTTATATTCATGAAGGAGAATAAGAAAGATTAAGCCGCAGTGCGCACACCTCCGTAGCGAATCATTAAGTGCACACCGGGTCAAAAAAAGGTTCAAACACGTTATGCATAATTTTGTACTTGCACACTACACTGTAAAAATAAATTGTAAATTTAATGTACTGGAACTTGAAATTTGCTGACATTACTCATATTAATTAAACATTAAAGTACTTTGCTTGTAAAGTAAAAATACCAAATATTGAAATTACAAATCTTTTGCTGCAAAATTTACAAAAATGCTCATGAAAAATACAAATTTTATTGTAAAATTGCAACACACATGTGTTTTAAAGTTCAGAAACGGTTTATGTAAAAAAGCTTCCAATACTGTTCATTAATTTTCAAACAAATTTTGTTTACAGTGTATGTACCGGTTCAAAAACGTGATTAAAGTGCTTGGGGTCAAAGTGATCCTTAATGCACATTAAGGCTTACGAAATATATGGTAATGACAAAAAAAATTCATAATGAATTATGTCGCTCTCCGCAGACATTTATTTATTTATTATAAGAGTATACGGGACAAGCTTTTTTCAAATAATAATATGCATAACGAAAGTTATGCAGTGTGTGTCTGCTACCAGAAGCCATAGTGGAGGCGACCTAAACGCGTCACACTGTTTTAAAAACTAGAAATTCAACGCACCAGACGCTAAATTTGTATGCAAAAAAAACCTGTACATTCAATTAAATGTGTAATTGTGATGAAAAGTTAACGTGCTTTTACAGTGAAATTAAATTAAATAATTGTACTTAAAGTACTTTTATAGTAAAATTAAGGTACATTAATAAAAGTAATGTCTACATTTAAAAATGTACTGTACATTAATTATTCATGACAACGATAAATGGAAATTTAACGCACCAGTTTATGCATGAAAACTCGTAGTATTCGTACATTAATACACATTTTACCAGTGTACGGAATATGCCAAATACCCGGTTAATATCCGTGAGCTCCGCCCCCAATCGTTGTACGAATCCGTTCCCGAATACGAACAATTTGGATAGGATAATGTCAAAGTCGATTCGACGGAGCGCCAAACCGTGGAGAGAATTTCCGTCGTCCAAAAGCGTCGCCCGGTACGATGAAACTTTTCGGACATCACGGGGTTATTGCGAGTGTATACGAAAATGCAACGTCATCCCGTGAGAAAGCACAGCCGAACGGGCTGACTGGTGGAGAACATTGCACCGTGACCGAGCCGGAAAGCGTCCTGGCGGGGTTAACTTTATTCAACGTCTCGTCGAAGGGACGCAATTTGCATCACTGTGGTTTCAGCATTGTCGGAATATCTTGTTTGAGATGACGAGAGTTAGAGGCAGCGGAGACCGACGGGGGCAGGAAGAGGGGGGGGGGGGGGGGGGGGGGGAACGTCGGACAAGTTTTGTCCCGCGAGCTTTGAGAGTGAAGCAGTAGGCGCCTCACGGAAAAGCCTTCGTCGTCTCGCTCCTTTCCTACCGCCGTTTCTCTCTGGCCCTCTTTGCTGGCTTACGCGAGCGTCTACTCCTGACGTGCTTTTTCTGCTTGTACTCTTCTTATTTCACTACCTCGCCTCACGCCACTCGGTCTTTCTCTATAGTAATATATTTCGCTTCGCCTATTTCACTCGGCAGGACTCACGGGCTGGGTTTGCTATTTGCTTCCTTGCCTTGCCTCTCCCCGGCATCGTGTTTTTTTTCCACCTCGTGCAATACCAGCCCGCAGCGCCAGCAGCAGCACCAGTGAGCGGAGAAAGCACGCTAGCCCGCAACAGTATAATGCCTTGCACGGCTTTGCCTCGCTGGCCATGTCTACCGCTGTTGGATTAAATTCCGACAGCTTTACGCAAGCCTCCCTCAAGCCAACCTTTTTATCCTAATAGTCACGCCTATTTCCATATCATCTTCCGTCTCCTCCTCGTCGTCGGCTTTTATTTTTCCTGCGCCCCTACTCGTCGCACCGGCGTCAATTTCGTTGTTGGGTGCAAATTGGCGGATCCGTTTTCAACGAGGAGCCACCTCGACGACTGCACTGTGACTTAGCGAGCGATTTCCTTTTGCTCTTCCCGAGGCAACAGTGCTGCCCCTCCGCGGGGACCGGCGGGACTTTCCGCCGAGTAGTCTCCCCGATCTACGGAGGAGACAACTTGTTTCGAGAGTTTTCTCCCGAAGCAAGTTTCGGACAGAGGGCTTACGCCCGAGGTTCGTACGCGCCGTGGGACAGTAGCGAGTTTACTGCACCGCGTTCTCTCTATACGTGTATATAGACTCTATATGCGTATATCTATATACACCATAGGACTATGCTCTCGATGCCACGGTTGCGGCTATCAAACTTGTCCCTGGCAGCCCGAAGCCTCGAACAGCCCCTCCTCCAAATCCGTACACGTTGACGCCTTCGACGTGCCTAAATGACAGACTCTGATTACGCGGGACTAACGTGACTGCCGCTATGCGTTTCCCCTATGGAACGGGAGGTGTTCTGCTGCTGCTTCTGCTTCTCCTCACCTCCCTATTACCGCAACCCTCCAAACGGCTTTCCATCCCGGAAACCTAATCAATTTCATAAGTCGTTGCGACAGTATACTAGCTCAGGGATAATAGGAGTTTAGAGCAGGCGGGCAGGGCAGGATAGCGCATACGCCGATCCGTACGCTGAGTTGATATAATGCAGAGGGCCATGGCGCGATATTCCCGCATTCTCTGCGCAACCATCCTGTTGAGAATCACGTAAATCCGGCCAGCTGCACTTCTACCGATACCGTCACACGGCAAGCACGTTTCATCACTATCGTAAACCCACCTCTCTATATGCACGACTGCCAAAGACACGACCCGGCTAAATCTCGCGAATAATCGTTATTTAAATACGCTAGAGCGAGGATTTACAATGTAAATTGTACGCGGATGTTAAATCAACCTGGAACATTTTCGCGTCTTTATGAGGGAATATACTGCATTGAGGAAAGTAGACAGTTTTTGGGGTATTCATTGCGAAGTCACAAAAATTGCCGTTGGTTGTTAGACGAGAGAAGAACAATATTGATTCGTCATTGAGGAGAGACGAGCTAGGTCGCGTCATCTACTCTACCAGATGACGCGACTCTACGAGAGGACGATTGCGCTCTCCGACCTACCGTGTCCTGCGAGGGTACAGATGAAAATCGATCCCCTCCAGCCACGTTTGGCAAGAGTGCAACGGTAGGTAAGACGATTCAAGGTCGCAGACAAGCGATTTAAAGCCCAATAAATTTATTTCGTTACCGTTGCTCGTTCGACGGTATGTATATTATTATTAAAAAACGAAACATATACGAGAGCAAACTTCGCAACGTTTATATACAAAAAAAACTACGCTAAACAGAGTTTTACACACTGCGCTTGAACTACAGAAAATGAAAACAAACCGCGTTCACCTTAGACAATTAAATAAATAACTTAGAAAATTCTTCAAACAATTCGTAGAAACATCAAATTGGCAGGCGACTCTTTCTCGTTACGATTGTTTAAACTACATATTTTGGAATGTTTCCAAAATGTAAATACCTTATAAATTATTTGGTTTGCTACGTCGCTGTTGGAAGGGAAGGACAGTTTTGTTTTTATTTCTAACGTTTTCGTTTGTAGTGGCATTTTCTTTTGTTTTTGTCAAAACGATATGGAAAGAGAACGAAACAGACCTAAGATTACAAATCAATATTAGGAGGTGATTTTTGCCTGATATGCGGCTGGTACTGTCTCAATTCTAAAAGGCGACGCATCGACGTGCAGCGACGATATTTGGTACAGGTACAGGCATATCTTTTTTTCATATTTTTTTGTTTTTGTTTAACAGAGAGTCACATTAGTTAAGTTCGTCGATAGGCTAAGATTTTTTACTAGCCATCGCTATGCCCAGTCCTAGAATACCAGCTAGTCCTACTATCACGCCGCCTGCAACCGCCATGCCCACGAGACCCTCTGAAACGAAAATAAACAATAATAACTTTTGCAAGATCGGAATGCAATGGCGGTTCGTTACACACCTTTTTCCATTTTCTTTTTTATCAGTGTCTCGAGATGCTGAACTTGCTGATTTCCAGGCTCGATCTGGAGAAAAGCTCTCACGTAGTGAAGACCCTTGGTGTACTCCTGCACATTGAACAGTCAATTACGTTATATATTTATTTATTAGTTTACAGGTTTATATTTATATTTATAGTTCAGAAGGCGCATAATAATAATTTAAAATACTCGTGCGATAAAACTTTTTCTGACAAGTGGAAATTTACAGCACCAGTCGAAGGCCAGTGTTGCAATCACACGAGTTAAGAAAAAGTTTTTCGCACAAGTATAGAACCAAATGTTACTTCGCAAGGCATGAAAGTGCAGTTTTTCACACCCAATGCGAGTCTGCCATTTACACACTGTGTGAAGCAAAAAATGTTGCACTCTTTCGCGTGAAACGTTGTGCACTAACTTTTATCCTTGCATTTCCGATGGCTAAGTAGTACAGGCAATCCCGCTTCTCGCTGTCTCCGTAATTGTTGAAAAGATCCTCCAGTAGGATTATTCCCTTTTGTATGTCCGCGGTATATTTACTTCTCACCAGACACCAGGCATATTCGAACTGCACTTTTTGTGATACATGCTGGGTCGTTCGCAGTTCCTCGTTGTAGGCACATTCGAATTTCTGCAACGAGAGACAGCGAATATTACGAACAAGAAAAGTTTAAGCTCTCGCGTTCCACACAACTGCTCTGTGCGATTGATAGAACGGGAGCTATCGATGATTGAATGTTTTTACTGCAACTTTAGGAGGTATTGCGGCAATAAATTGTGACTCATTCGTGTCTCGAAGATTAACCTACAGCAAATATATCCGTCAGACATGACACGCGCATCATTTGTCAGAGACGTGTAAAATAGTGCGCAATTTAACAAGGAAAAATTAAAAAATATTGAAAAAATTTGACTGTACCTTTAAATCTTCCGAAGATACGATTTCGTCCAAAACGTCTTCCATGCTTGAGGGAGAGAGAGACCGTCTCTTATCGATCAGTCGAATTACAATTTATCGAACTCGGCGCAGTTTCTTCCTCTCACCGAGCGGATAACGCTAAACTAACTTTAGGACTGACAGAGCTCTCGCAACTCGGTGCGATAGCGTGACATAAGCCGCGGAAGCAAAAAACTGACGAGGAAATCGGGACACGCAAAAGTCTTGCACGGAGAAACGGTGATAATTTCAACTTGGTTTCCCTGCCTTAGCAATCGAGTAGATGATACCGTCTTTAATTTTTTTTTGCGCGTGGCGACTTTCGCCCGACAACGAACTACGCGGCCGTGGTGATTTCACAAAGCACATCGGTAATTCGCGATTGTCCCGCGCGCCGACACGTGCAAATTTTTTGTTACACAAACACACTGCAAGTCGCGGTGATAGTTGTCAATTTCATTAAAACAGTTACGGTATATTTATCCCGACAAAACAACATGTTGGAACCAACTTCCCAGGCTCTTCTGAGAGGTCGCGTTATACTGGCCAGTGGATCGCCGAGGCGTCACGAGATTATTAAAAACTTGGTAAACAAATACACGGCGAAAATAAACAATTGGATAGTCGAGCCAACAATTTTGTTTCTTTCAATGTCAAGGGTATCAATGCCGAGTGCATACCGTCAACGTACGACGAAAATCTTGACAGGGCGAAATACAACAGTCACGGAGAGTACGTGCAAGATCTGGCGTACTACAAGGTTCGGGAAGTCTTCGAACGTTTGAAGAACGATGAAAAACCTCCGACGCTGATAATAGGAGCAGATACGTTAGTGACGTTGGGTGACAAAATCTATGGGAAGCCTGTGGACGATGCGGATGCTTGTAACATGCTCACCCGGTAAATACAAATTGCTGCTCGATATCTTTTGTGTCACATTCGCACAGAGACTAAATTAAATTCGTTTCTTTTCAGTCTAGCTAACAAGAGTCACGTGGTGTACACAGGAGTGTGCCTCAAGACTCCAAAAGTCGAGATCAAGTTCTATAAGAGCACAAACGTCAAGTTTGGCGACATATCAAAGGAGCAAATCGAGGCCTACGTCCGCACCAAAGAACCTCTGTTAGTTTTGCATGTCAAACCGAATCATTGGGCGCTTCTCTGAGTTGAAATTGTATTTTTTATTCTGTTTTCTATTCAAGCGACAAAGCTGGGGGATACGGCATTCAAGGATTCGGAGGGTGCCTGATAGAGAGAATAGAAGGCGATCATTACACGGTGATGGGGATGCCGCTGTACCCACTGACGACCCATCTGAACAAGCTCTTTGCCAGCCATTAACGTAATGGACGGATACGATACTGTGATGAAGAAAAAAGAATATTCGATATCGATATAAATATATAATGTATAGCGAACTAGGAGTCATTGCAGATATTTGGGACGGTCCATTCCAGAGCATCTTTGCTGCTGAACGAATCACACCGGATAAAAACAGACTCGACTCTCGTATGTTTATGTCATATCACAGTTTTTTTTTTTTAGCAGATTATATAAGTTTATACTTTCTTTCTGTAAATATTAATAATAATAATATATTGAAAACCACTTGTTGACAATACTCGACGGGTAACACTTGCACGTGCCACTTATTCATTTTCCCTGTAGATAGCGCTGATCTTGTTTTGTCATTCCCGTGTATCGTTACTGCTACGAATTGAGAGGTTAAATTCACTCGCTGTTATCTCTTAATCGTGACAATTGGTAATTACAAGATATTGCATCGTATCCGTGAAGCGTTACCTTTTTTTTTTTCTGTAGGTATTAATTTGTGTTTTTTTTCTAACGTAAGGTTTTTAGACTTTTCGTCTGTCGTCGAGGTCTTGACAATACCTTTCATTTATGTTTACTAATATTCATTTGTACACAACACATACGTTAATTTCTATTTGCAATTACGTCTGCCATTAACGAATATACGACACTGTTCCGTAGTATCAACTCTTACGCTTTGATCATATTTGTTTTCTTCTCAGCGCTACAACCAGTGCTTCGCACTTGGGTGTGTGTTGTTACACTCTTGGTATTATTGAATTGTTCCTATATTTTCTGAATTTCGCTCGTACAATCACAAATGTATCGATTCCACTGTTAAATTATGTGACGTTACGTATAATGTACTTGCATATTATCGACTACCATTGTACAAATTGTTAGTCTTTGAAATCTATATTATATTCTATAACGTATACACATCTATGCAAAAGGGGCCAGCCCTGTAAATCTAATTTATTTATTTATGTATTATTTATGTATTATTTATTTATGTAAATTATTTATTTATTATATTAACGGGACAAGCCCTTTTACATTTTTATAATATTTCACAGTTCAGATAAAATTTTATATTTCGTGTAACGTGTGTATCAGTATATTTTACAAAAAATTTGTTTAAAGATTATTATTATACATTTTTTTTATTTCATTCGTATTTTAAGACTTTTATTGCAAGCTGCGTATTGTAGGTAGATTCTGGACCAGCAAGTAGATGCGACAAGTCAAGCCTGTTTGCTACACCCCATATGCCTGTAAACGGGTGACTATGGCAAGCGAACAACTAGTCGACAAGATATACGATCGATGTGCCTATTTGAATTGCTACAACGGCAAAAATTCCACGGGTCATAAGCTATTCAGATTTCCAGCGTACAGTGACTCCCGGCACAATATCTGGATAAGATACTCCGGTTTGTACGCCAATATTCGATCGCCAAATCATGGAGTCGGGCATGTTCGAACTTACATTAAAAATGTTACACAGGAAACGTTCGTCTACGAACATGGTCCAGCGCAACAATAAGGAGAGCGGGTATCTGTGCGGATCACTTTGGCAGAGAATCGTTCACCGACGCGACTCGTCAGAGTTTGAGGCGTCACGCCGTGCCGAAGCCTTACAGTGCAACGGAGGTGCAGACCAAGGCTAGTCCGACTCTGTTGGATCACATAAAATCTTTACCCCGCAAACGTACTCGAAGCCGAAGGCTCGTCGACGCCGAGGAATTGCAGAGGGAATTTACAGCCTTGCAGAAGAGCTCGGATGTGGACGATCCCTCTTCTGGTCCTGAAAAGCCGATGCCGGTGCAGGCTCACATAGCCGAAGCAGTGAAAACGCTTCGGAAAGTCAAGATGATTAAGATCGAGGAGCAAATTTGCGATTCCAACAGAACAGTGATATTGGAGAGATGCAAGAATCCCGAGACCTGCCCGGCAAATCGTCAGCCAACGCCGGGCGGGGAGAAGCCTCGTCCTCATTTCCACAAAGTGTACGTGAACAATTCCGAAGCGGCGAGGCTCGAAGTGGCACCGTCGACCTCGACGAGCCAGGCAAATCCCGGAGACGCCCAAGCAATCTCGGAAATGCAGGTGATCGATGAGAGCTCGGAGGAACCCTGCCAGGACGAGAAATCCGGCGAAAATATGCCTTACCGATTGGAGAGGTATCTCATAAATGTGACGAGAAATGTACAGAAAAAAGAAGTGACGACCACTTCGAGATACAGTCACGACGTCGACGCGCAGCGCAGGTGCCTTTTATTAGGGGAGCGCGGGGCAAAATGGCACACCGGGGCAAAACGGGATAATGACACAAAACGCAATTCTCCAATGACTTTTGGATGGAGGCGATGGTGGTACTTGGGGCAAAACGGATTTGAAAATCCGGATGTATCGTTGGGACAATATAGGGCATCCAAAAACTATTGGAAAATTGAGTTTTGCCCTCACTGTCCCGTTTTGCCCCGCTGTGCCATTTTGCCTCGGTCTCCCCTAATTCTTTTTCACCCATCCATTGCATCGAGTTAAGAAATAACGTTTGATTTATCGCAGAGTCGAGATAACGAAGTCGATAGCCCGAGGCAAAAACATTCACACCGAGAAGGGTGAGCCAGCGATGATTACGATTCCAGATTATATCAGCAAAAAGTAAGTATCGCTGTGGAACTATCAGCCACGCAGGTTTGCCTTTTTTCTACAATGGAACATAAAGATACAAATGCAATTAACTTTTGCAGACACCCATCGACGACAGAGCTCGTGAGAGAGTATTACAGAACGAAGGACGAGAGGGTTTTCGATCGCTGCGCTTATCTGAACTGTAAAAACGGAAGATACACCACGAGTTCGCGTCTCTTCAGGTTTCCCCAGTTCACCGACCCACGATTGAACACGTGGATCAAGAACGCTGGTTGGTGTCGGCTGCTCGAAGCCCCTTTCGCATTTAGATCGCCCTCGAATTTTTGTACGTTTAAATTCCTGTGTTCTGTTATCCAGGTAACCCGAGGATGCTCTATTGGACCGCGGCGACGATAAGACGAGCGGGTCTGTGCGGCGAGCACTTCACCGACGAGAGTTTCTTCAACTCGACCCGTCAGCGTCTTCTCCGGAGCGCCCTGCCCAAGCCTTTCTATCTCGACAGTAAAAATATAACCGGCACCGAGCTGGAAAACAAGAATCTGACGCGCGACGATTTGATAAGAATTTTCGAGGGTCTCGACGAGGACGTTCCCGACGAGACGGCGTCCGGCCTGATCGATCTACCGGACGAGAACTCGGATCGTCGGGAAGATCTGAAGATCAAGTATCCCTTCGAAGACGTCTTCGCGCCGGATCCGGCTGAGGACGATCCGGAGGCCCCGAGCTTCGCGAGTGTGACAGTAAAAAACGAGCCGCCCGACGAGACGGAGCCGGAAGACGCCGACGAGCGCATGTCCAACTCTTCGATAGACATGGACGTGAAATACGAGACGGTCGAGGGAATGGAAGACGATCCCCTGTTGGACGATCCTAATCTAGCGAACGACGATCTCGACTCCGACCAGGCCGATGACATCAGAGGGATTCTCAAATTGGAGCGGGAAAAAGCTGAACTTTGTAAAACGATAAAGCAATTCGCGACTATGCTGAAGAACGCGAAGCTCCAGAAGGAGAAGCTGCGCTCGCAGCTGCTCGCTTACAGACAGCTGAAGATTCATTGAGTGGGTTACATTTTTTTTATCTGGAAGTATTCCTCAAGTAGGAGCGGGACAAAGTTGAACTTTGTAACGCGATAAAGCAATTACCGACTATGCTGAAGAACGCGAAGCTTCAGAAGCAGAAGCTGCGGTCGCAGCTGCGCGTACAGAAAGTTGGAGATTCATTGAATGGGTTACAATTTTTTTTTAGATCTGGAAGTATTCCTCAAATAGGAGCGGGACAAAGTTGAACTTTGTAACGTGATAAAGTAATTCCCGACGATGGTGAATGATCACTTACAGACAGTTGAAGATTCATTGAGTGGGTTATATTTTTTTTCGATTATCTGGAATTATTCCTCAAATTGGAGAGTAAAAAAGTTGAACCTTGTAAAACGATGGTGAAGAGCGCGCTTACAGAGAGTTGTTTCATTGAGTGGGTGAAAAAGAAAATCTCTGGAAGTATTATCAGATTATCACAGTTGAAATATATAAATCAATGTTTTTTTTAAATAAAGATCGATCTATCGTTTGGTTATTGCTCGAGTCTCGGTGGTGATGCGTGGAAAAAAATGCTCTCTGAGTCGATCCGAGCAGGATAGGAAAAGCAAAAATCTTACGACTTTTGGAGTCGACGGTAACACCCACGCTAATGGACGAGTGGTTTAACCGTTCTTGGAAATATCACGAAATAGGTAGACAATTGGTTCGGTCCTCTTTGGCACGGATGTACTTTGATCTTCACGCTACGGTCTAATACAACGATAGAGGCGAAGGATCATCTTCGAACAGAACAGGACTGATACATCGTAATCGGCCGGGGGTATATACGTAAATGCCGCATGCCGTGAACGAACTAAAGGTCACTCAGCCCGAGGCCTTACATAACTACAAGGCGAAAGGTTGCCCCATCTTTACACCATCGCTTTTCACCTCAAACGGCGGTTTAACGTTATTTTTTCCACTACATTTAAACATGTTTTTTTTCTTCTCATTTTCGCTAATGTAATTTATCTCGATCTCGATTCGACCTCGGTAAAATTCCAAGCTGTCCCGACGACGAAGATCAATGTCTGTTCGTCGTCGGGATTTTCACGCAAATGCAACATTTTCGTGAAGTGAATGTTGTAAAAAAAAAAAAAAATTACAAGCAAGATAATAAGAGATCCCATCGCAACGTCGTATGGCGTGACCGATGAAGCGATTCATAACGTAGCAACCTCGCTGGCAGGAGAATGAGTAACGAGTTAGATAAGACCGTCGCCTATTAATTTGCAAATTGTGCCTCGGGGCTTCTCGTATGAATTTTTTAATTAAAAAAAAAGAATAAGATGGAAGGAAGAAAAAAACTCGGCGTACCCGCCGATCGCGTGGCTCGTTTGATTCCGTGAGGACAAAAATTCATTAGACACAAACTCGTCTGGCAAAAGGTCCGTGGGTAGCCTTCTAATCGGAAAGTGGGTAGCGACCGTCTTCGCAATAAATAAAAAAGAATTCGACGATTATTAAAGTGTCTTCGAATAATATAATTCAAATATTAAAATTAATGCTAATCAATTTATATCTATAAATATTCCACTCGATGCCGAGTAAGCATTGATTTTTTGGTGCTGGATCTCGAAAGTTTATTGTACGCGACAAATCCGTGAAGAGCTTTGTGGAATCCGCACCGCACCCACGCCTCGGCGAGTCCCGAGATCTCGCAATGCCGACCTTGGTGATCGTTTGATGCGTGCGGATGAAAAATAATAATAAAAAATTCTCGGGACGGCGAGATCCGAATGCACCGTGCACGGAACGAAGATGGACCACGGTGCAAGTCGGCGATTTGTTACGCCGACTGGAGCGACGAAACGAGCGACTATAAAGTGAAACCAATCGATCACGACCAGCGTCTAATGAAAATTCCATCGTTACACCGCAGTAGTAGTATTACAGTATGCTCAATGAGTTTTGCACAGCGACACGACCTTTCATAGCGGCATGACGAGGCATGGGGAGATTGTACAGCCGTGGTCTTTAACGATAGAATCAATGCGGATGATCTACCCGCGCGGCATATGCGAGCGAGTCACTCGACGATCTTGTCGATTCGGGCTCTCGCTTCCCTTCCATCACACCAGTTCTGTCCCTCGACGGACAATGTTGCTTCTTCACAGATTATCGGGCACGGGGCGGTGCGGCGAATCGAAAAATTTTCCAATTTTATCCTGCATCGAAACGGCGCATGCTGTTTAATATTAAAGATTTAATATCAGATATTTTTGATTTTTTGAGAAAATCAATATTCACTCGGAATTTAAATATTTTGCTGTTAAATATTTTGATATTAAAGATTTAATATCAGATATTTTTGATTTTTTGAGAAAATCAATATTCACTCGGCTGCAGACCGCAAAATATTTAAGTATATTTTGCGGTCTGCAGTCTCGGATGAGAGCCGAACGCTTATGGAGAATCTGATAATGTCTAAAGATCGAAAATTCAGAATTCTTGAGAAAAAAATATTTTATGAACACCGAAAATATTATGAAAATGTTCAGAGGAATTATCGGATGAATAATTGTTTCAGAAACAAATTGAGAAAAAAATATCTTGAGGTCTCTGAAAATTGTTGGAAATTAATTATTTCGGACCAATTGTCATATGGATAATTTCACCGAGGATGATGATGCAAAAATTCAGCAGCTGACAACACCCGAACGTTTATGTAGAATTTGACGACGTCTGAAGAACGGAAATGCTGAATTTTTTAAAATCAAATTCCGGAAAAAATATCTTAGGATCTCTGAAAATTTCGGAAAATGAAATTTTTTCAGTCGAATTGTCAGATAAATAATCGGGGACGACGATGCACACAGTCAGCAGTCTGACAAGAGCCGGACATCGACAGAGAATCCGATAACGTCTGAGAAACGATCATTCAGAATTTCCAAGACGCAATTAAAAAAAAAAAAAATTTAACATTTTTTCAAAAATTTCTGAAAATGAAAATTCTCAGATAAATAATTAGACCCTAGTCGGCGATGAGAACGGATCTCCCAAGATGGCGTGGGGCATGGAAGAGGCGCCAGGCTCGTCCACGCCACCTCGTCCTCTTTTCAGACCTTGGTCGACAATATTTTCGTCGCGCCTTCGTCCCGTTTGTTCGCCGCCACTTGCAGCGCGGCTCCCGTTCCAGCGAGCCTGTGTTCGCAGAACGCGGATTCTCGATTCACAGTACCGATTGAATCTCGCTGCCTTTGCCGATAGAGGTGCAGCAGAGCCAGCATCTCCGCAGACATCGCTCCGCGGCTATAGGTCAAAGGAGCGAGGAGTTTTATTTTTATAAACATTAACGACGCGATGTGTTTGCCTAGGGACAAAGGGATTTTTCAACGACCGCGCGCTGCCTTCCTCAGCGTTCGTGCGGTACACAAATAATATATGCCGATAGTATAATGAAAGTCAATTAATTATTATTGGGACAATAAGATATTGTCAACCCGACGCGTCCGCTTCGACGGATTCGACAAGTGGGGAGTTCGCATATCTCTCGACATCCTAACACAAATTCTTACGCCTTCTGCAAGCGCGCCATTATCTCTCAGTTATTTACGCCCATTTTGCGCAATCGAATTTCTCCTGGGACGGAAAATATTTGATGAATCACTGCGGAAATTCTGTAACTCCGCACGCACATTCTGCGTCGATCAGATCATCGGTGCGAAAAATTGTTTTTTTTTTTATAATGATTATCCGTCGCGCAATCGTTACGCGATTGAGAATAATGTGCGATTCAATGGCCTTCCGGAGGCGATGAAATTGTCGAGCGAGCGCCGATGAGGATTTGTATCTGGGACAAGTTCGAGGATGAAAGACGATTGTTACGTCCGAGCGGACGGAACGATTAAAACTCGTGCGATTCTCGTCGAGCATGAAAGCGAAGTGTCTCAAGGTCAGGGCTAGGCACACTTCCAGACGAGTCGTAGACGTCCTTTGCCCGCTGGAGGATCGTTTAGTAACAGTGCAGGCGAGAGTGGACTACCGGTGGAATGGCCTCATATATAACGGCTCTCGGCCTCTTTATATCGGGTGAATGTACTCCAGTTACGCAAGAAACACGATCGTGTTGACTGTACGTTAACCGGTGGAAATTATTTGCTTCGGAAAAGATTTTTTTTTAGGCACTTGGCGTCGAGATGCGATCGCGTCTCTTGACTTTGTGCGAGGAAGAATGATTTAATTGTTTATTTATTGGTTTCATTTTGACGAATAATCGAAATATAAATGTGTCTTATTTATAACTAACATTTATTTATATTTCAATTAAAAAGAAAAGATAAAAAAAATCTAATCGTCACTAAAAGATTTTGCTTACTACAATCGCATTTTGACTTGGCTCGGATATTCCTTAATTTGCGCTTTCTGCTCATACATTGTACAATCTCTCGTGCTCGATTATAGTTCCGAGTTAATGTTACCCAGAAACACGAGGCGTGCAATCCATGAGTTCAACGCATATTGGCAGAGTCCGAAATAATTATTATTTCGGACAGGAAAAATGATTATGTAGGACATGAAAAAAAAGCGATTTATTTATTTATTTTTATCCGCCCGAGTATAAAAAATGTAGAGGTCTATTTTGGAAAAATTAATAAATACCGAAGCAAAAGTGCAGCTGCTGAAATTCGTTATCTCAAAACAGGCGATCTTTTTACCGATAAAAATAAATAAAACACGTTTTTTTTTGGTCCGAAATAGTTGTCCCTCTCGACAAATGTTTCCCACAGTGTACAAGGCTGCTTCGATCGATTCACAAACTCGTCACTCTCTGACGAAAATACCTCCTTTATGGACCAACATTTTTTCCCCTCAATTTTCATTAAATCCCTTTTCAAAGTCCATTCCCTATCAGCCCGGTTGATCGATCACCCGGCAGGTGGCTCTGGCTCTGCCACCGGTCTTGTTCCCAGATCGTCGCAGGAATCAATGGAGCACCCACATTAAAAAGCCCGGTAGAGACAATGGGCCACCTCCTATATGGGAGGACAGTGACATTTGTTGAATGTTGTCCTCTCGGTGTGGATTCCCCCGGTCTATCCAGAGGACTCCGACGACGCTTCACCTTTCACCGCCCTCCTCAGTGCCAATCTAATGTGTGTCTTTTCTTGGCTCAGGGGGCGCGGGCAGAATTCTCCCATGAAGAGCGCCGAAGATAATACGACAAACGGGGCTGGGGATTCTCTGCTCGATGAACCCGTTGGCCTCCGTTTACTGGCGCACCGACGAAATCCTCCTCGTTCTTTTCGTTCCCCGCATCGTTACTATTTTCTTTCCTGCGCTCCCTCGCCGTTTCTTTTTTTTTCGCCAACAATAGCACATCGTGCGGCGATCTTCGAAGAAAGACCCTGCAATGACGAAACAACGTTACGATCCGTGCCCGTGAGAAAACTCCGTGCGATAGGAACGACGAAACTGCGCATGCGCGCCGTGCTGATTAGGCCCTTCTAACCGTGACTTCGAGACGGTTGAGGTTAGGTTTCGCCAAATTAACTCCGCGCGAGATCACGAACGATTATCGCCCGTTTGGATGCGAGCGATAAGCTCAACGGGGATGAAGATTCATTGCGGGTTCGCGCATCCGTTGCGGGATTAGCGATTCGCATCTCGATGCGCTGTTACGCAGCCACTGTGCACACTCGGTCGTCCGTGAGCGCAGGTGGATATCGCACCGGCGCTGGGGCGCGAAGAAGGAAAGTGCTGCTTCCTCGGGGGAACGAAGCGCGTGCCGGGAACGGCGTCGCTCGCGCCTTACGGCCAAACACGTCTTTCGTCTCGAGTCACGGTGTTTTAACGGCGTTATCTAATTGCGAGTGCACACCGGCTGCGTTCCACGCACCAGTTGGGATTGAGTGGTTTCGATGGGGAAGATGACTAATGGGACTGTCTGTCAAGCGTTTAAGTGACTAGCAAAGCGAATTCTTTCTAACTGCTGGGCGGATAATTGAACGAGTAATCGACGTTAATGTGATGCAATTATGAACTTTTCTTGAAGATTATTTTTTCACTGTAGCACGAGCCCCATGGAAATTACTATGTAGGGTCGAAATTGCGAATACGGACAACCTGGATTAGCACATGAATCAGCTGTGTATCTACCGGACGACGTTCACCACTTTTACCCTATGCAAAAAGTATATTCGTTAATATAGTAGTTGTAGTACTAATAGTACATTACGATACTAGTGTGATAAAACTTTTTCGGTCGAGTGTGAGTTTGCAGCACGAGCGGAAGGCGAGTGTTGCAATCACACGAGTTAAGAAAACGTTTTTCGCACGAGTATCGTACGAAATTTTATTTCGCGAGGTGCGAAAGAGGAGGTTTACGCGCGCGAAGCGTGCGTAAAACTGCACTTTACGCACCGAGTGAAATAAAAGACATTTATTACACTCGGTGCGAAAATTGCAGTTTTACGAACGCTTCGCGTGCGTATTTTTACTTCCCTAGCGAGTGGATGGACCGCAAACGGACCGAAAAACGGGCACGTCCGTTGGGGAACAAAACGGACCGTAAAAAATGACACAACGGAGTGTACATTTTTTGTTGGCATTTGGTCTTTTTTCTGTTGCGGAAACAGAAAACGAACCGAACGTTTTTTTCGAAAAATTTGCTTTGGTCCGTTTTCGGTTCCCACAACTAAAAAAGGACCAAGATCGTATTTTTATTCTGTCCTTTCATTAAAAACATAATTTAAAGCAAAACAACAAACAAATTTTTAAACTTAGCCAACATTTTTTATAATAAACGTTCGGTCCTTCCTGGGTTTCCGCAACCGAAAAAGGACCAATCCAAACGGACGGTCCGTTTTACCGTTTTTGTGGTCCGTTTCGTTCCCCAACGGACGTGTCCGTTTTTCGGTCCATTTTTTGTTTTTTTCCCTAAAAGCAGGAAATTTTACTCGTGCGAAATTTATAACTATTAAACCTCTTCGTAAAATAATTTTCCAGTAAACTAATAATAATAATAATAATAATAATAATAATAATAATAATAATAATAATAATAATAATAATAATAATAATAATAATAATAAAAGGCATGAAATCCCATGCGATTTTCCTAATCTGTCGCTCGAACTTAAACGCCCCACATCGACGACAATTTGACCTGCAGGCTAAACGGATCGTCTCCGTTCGCATTTACGTAATTACTTTCTTATCTAAAAGTGGCATAACTGGATATATCAAATGCGATGCAATCGGCCGGCTGCGACCCGATGTCTGCCTATGTAATGCACCAAACATAAATTGTAGGTATATATGCCTGTCGCGCTCGTGTTGTACGAGCCTCCGTTGCCTCCGCGGAGATCCCCGGCTCATCTGTAATTACTCGATAACTACTCGTGGCATTACATTTTTATTTTTTTTCCTCCATCCTCGCCCGTACACCATCTCGCGTATGCGATGAAATCATGCCCGATTGACCGCCTCGATGTTGTCGGCTGCTCGTATTGCACAGCAGGCAAATCGCCGTGGAAAACGAAGAAAAAAAAAAAAAAAGATGAAAATAAAAAATAAATATCGTTGCGCTGCCCGCCGCACGTGTATTATCAAAGAGAGGTAGTGACTATCGATCCGATGATTTACGAAGGCTCCGAGCACAAATACGCTCGCCACGATGACTCGGTCATGCACGATCTAAACGCCGCGGAATAATAAAAAAAAAAAAAAAATAAATACATCCCGTGCGTTTCTTCCGGGTTTTTCATGGTCGCATACTTTACATGTCCGTGCCGACCCGCAGCCTTCTCATGCCACTTTATTTTATTTTTAATCCCCCCCCCTCGAATCTTCCTCATATCGCTGAACAGTCGCGCGTGCGTGCCGGATCTTTCGAAAGCCTCTCGGACGTCTCGGCGATCCGGTGAAATGCGACACGACGCAAGGCTGCGCGGCTCGATCGGGGAATTTATCCGACGCGGAGGCCGCTCCGACGTTGCACTCCATGCAAAGTCGGGGACAATCGGCGATCCGGCGCGTTACAAACGCGCGGATCGCCGGACCGCGCGCGCTCGAGGCCTCCGTCGCAGCACTCATGAGAGGCGCGCTTGACTCCTCGTACAGTTATTAAATGTTGATTATGCAACGCGAAAAGGCGAGTTCCAAAGGACGCACATTATGACACGACAGCCGTCGAGAGGATGCTCTCGCGCTCGGCCGAGCGATGAAACATCGTTGGGTTCGTGAGACGAGATCTCGCGCGAATCTCGTCTCCTCTCCCTGCACGGGCTGGCTCGGGTAAATGCGCTGATGCGGCCCGCGGAGCCACTTTTGCGTCTCTCCCGGTTTCAGACCGGTGCATGTGCTCATCTGCCCGTCGTCGCTCCGAGACTCTCTCGAGGGCCGATCCGACTCGTCAGGGATCTTTCTCCGTCTGAGCTCACCCAGCCACCCGCGGTGTCCTCATGACCACCGAGCGCCGGAGCAGCGCGAACGCGGCCTCTCCGTCATCTACGGAGAGCGACTCCGGCAAAACGAACCAGCTCGAAAGTCTCCGATGCATTGCCATTGGAATGCAAATTAGATATAATATTATTAAGCGAAGTCGAACATCGGGGTTTTTTCTTTTTTTTTTTTTTTTTTGTTTTAATTTTTTACCTAACGTTTTTTTAAAGGTATAATGTATTATTTCGCAAGGAAGGTCTGCGACGTGCATTGGGAGAATGGAACGGTGGGGTAAAAAGAAAGCATGAAATTGTGGCGCACTCGATTGTCTGAGAGTGGTTTTTTTGATTGGGGGATTTATATTTTTGGAATGGGAAAAAATTACTAAGGTTGAGGAATGTAAAAAAAAAATAATAATAATAATTTGGTGAAAGAAAATTTGAAAAATTTGTATCAAGGGAAATATGCTTGAGTCGGATAGTACAATTTTGTTTTGACAAATGTTGCATTGCTGTTGGAATGCAAATTAGATGTAATATTATTAAGCAAAGTCGAACATCGGGGTTTTTTCTTTTTTTTCGGTATAATGCATTATTTCCCAAAGAAGGTTTTTAGCGTGCATTGTAGGGAATGGAGAATGGTGGGGTAAAAAGAAACCACGAAATTGAGACGCACGCGATTGTCTGAGATTCGTTTTTTTGATTGGGGAAAAATTACTAAGGTTGAGCAATGGAAAAATAATAATAGTACTACTAATTTGATGAAAGAAAATTTGAAAATTTTTATCATGGGAAATATGGTTGTCAGTTAATAGAATTTTGATTTGACAATTTTTATTCATGGGAAATATGGTTGAGTTAGTTAATACAATTTTGTTTCACCAACTGCTGCATTTAGCATTGAATGCAAATTAAATGTGTCTAATAATCGATTAATAGTATTGTAATATTATTAATCGAATAAATTTACTAAAGTCGAGTCACAAAAAATAATAATAATAATAATTTGGTGACAGAAAATTCGAAAAATTTGAATCACGGGAAATATGCTTGAGTCGGATAGTACAATTTTGTTTTAGCAAATGTTGCATTGCTGTTGGAATGCAAATTAGATGTAATATTATTAGCCGAAGTCGAACGTACCCCAGGCGGATTCATCATCGTTTTTCCCGCTAATAATGCATATAATTTCACAACGAAGGTCTTTAGTATGCATTGGATGAATGGA
Source organism: Ichneumoninae sp. A BG-2022a (assembly GCA_030522665.1). NCBI lineage: Eukaryota > Metazoa > Arthropoda > Insecta > Hymenoptera > Ichneumonidae > Ichneumoninae sp. A BG-2022a. The sequence continues at coordinate 23,882 of JAPYZC010001148.1, forward strand.
GAACGGAATGCCGGTGGGGTAATAAAAGAAACCACGAAATTGTGGCGCGCTCGATCGTTCGAGGTTTTTTTTAAATGATGTTGGCAATCGATACTTTTAACCCGGAAACATTTTTTTAACTAAATTCGAGCGACGTTTAGAAAAAAATAATAATTTGGTGAAACCAAAGTAGAAAATTTTAAATAAAGGAAAATGATAATTTTGTTTCGCCGTTGTGTTGCAGCCGGCACGAAAAGGGTCCGTTTTTGTTGGTTCTGGATTTTTTTATTACCGCCAAAAGCAATATTTTTTTATTATTTTTTGTGTATAATTATATTCCATACCGCTGCAATTTTGTGAAAATTGATTGAATATGAGATTATGAATGAATATGACTATTTGAAAAAGCGCGTTTCATTGATTTCTGAAACTTGTTTTTCTCATTCCAACAAAGACACTTTCTTACGGTAAAACTGGCAGATGCTATTATAAATCATAATTGCAACGTGCGAGAATCGCCGTTACTATAATTATTGCGACTTACGCAATAACCCGAGAGTACCCGGTGCCAGAGTCGACCTAGACATTGCATTCGCCCTTCCCGATTAAACTTCCCTCAGCGTCCCGTGCATTAAATATTTTAAAAATATTTTTCTCCACAATCATAATCGAAACGTCAAGTTTGATATTGACAAGTTGTATTTCCGGTTGAATCAGCACGTGGACTTGAGATATTTTTTTAGCTATGTATCTTCGGCGGATCGAACAATGGTGCAGTCATGCGGAGGAATGACGTCGTCCTCCACTGGATGCAGGAATCTGTGGTGGGGATGAACGTGCAGGAGAGGGGGCGAAGATGCACTTCCGGTTCCGCGAGAGAGGCGAAAAACGAGACGATTTTGGGTCGATTTTGGGGTACCTCAATTTTTTTTAAATTTCGAACACAGGTACGGAACTTAAGAGGCCCGGTTTGCCCGCGAGAGGATGACGGTTACGACGGATTTTTCCGAAGATGCACTGGTCAGATGAAGTGCATTGTGAGGAGGGCAGGGATGACCCCTTTCACTGCACCACGTTCCTACGGCCGGTGTATATAAAGAGCCTCGCCTCTGAAGAAGAGGCACAAGTACCAACCCATCTGCATCTCAAGTTCTCCTCCTGGGTGTCACGTGTGAAATTATGTATACTTTTAAGGTAAGCTCTTGCGTTTGGGGGGGACTGCGAGTGAACGCGATTACGATTATCGATATCATCGATTAGTCACGCTGATCTTTTATTACTATGTTTTGCCATTTTTTTTTCTTTTCATTAATTTTCCTTACTGGATCGTTATGTTGAGATGAACAAGATTGGTTCAGATGTGAACATTTTCCCGATCGAAGCGACGAATTCTTATCACAGTTTTATTCTTGTAATTGTTCCGTTACTGTCTCAAAATTCACCCTTATTAATTAATTTTTTATTTTTTTCATTATCGATTTTCCTTACTGAATCGTTATGTTGAGATAAACTAGATTGGCTCAGAATTGAACATTTTCCCGATCGCAGCGACGAATCCTTATCACAATTTTATTCTTGTAATTGATCCGTTAATGTCTCAAAATTCACCCTTATTAATTTTTTTTGTTGTAATTTTCTTCATTATCGATTTTCCTTATTGGATCGTTATATGAGATGAACAAGATTGGCTCAGAAGTGAACGTTCTCCCGATTCGAGCGACGAATCCTTATCACATTTTTATTTTCGCAATATTTCCTTTAATTTTTCAAAATTCACCCAATGGATTGTAGTTTTCGAAATTTTCGCGGTGAAACCTAGCCGAAATATTTCGCGTCATCCGTGCCAAATTTCATCGGCAAAATTTTTACGCGTGCCTCAAAATTTTTTTGTGATCTCAAAATGAGACTTGCCGAGGCGACGTTTCCGTGCATACTTCGCTATAGTCTCCAACTGTGACCTTATCCATAAGCGAATACACGGCACTGGCTCCTCTATCGTTCCATATTTCATAACCGAGGAGTCCCTCATTACCCAGATCCGCCGTGCAACAACGCAGAGTGGCATAATTACGTTTCGCTCGCCGGGACAGAGACGGGGAGGGTCACAATACGTAATTACTCGTCTGGCAACGTTTATAAATAATTTTTTTCACGTACTTTGTAATCTTCCGTAAACGTTGTTTTTTCCCCATTTAATCGCGAGGGTGTCGATGACGGGCTAAGAGACAGCGTATAATCAATAAATCATCCGCAAATCATATTTATCCGCGAATGATACGCCATAGCTACGCTGCGAAAAAAAAATCACTTGAATAAAAAAAATGAGCTTATGGGTGGCGAAATAAATTTTTGGCTGATCGAACCAACTAAATTGTAGCAAATAAAGAAACCTTCGATTCGACGGCCTGTTTAGTTCGATCAACGAGGCTTTCCTTCCGATCGGCCAAACACTCGTTTCGCACTCAGAAAAATAATTTATTTGATGGCCACCATTTATTTGATTTAAATAAATATTTATTTCATTTAAGTAACTATTTACTTAATTAAAATAAATATTTATTTAAATCAAATAAGTCGAATAAATTATTTTTCTGGGTGCGCCACCCTTAAGCGCACATTTAGTTGACGCAATTAATTTTTTTGTTTCTCTGCGTAAGAAACTCTCGAGGTCTTTTTCTCGCTGTTATTGATAGCGCTCGGTCTCGCAATCGGCGTGCAAACGTGTGAATTCATTCATCGAACGCGAAACTCCTCACCAACGACGATTCGACGCTATAATTGAAATTTCCTGTGAGAAAAAAAAAAATAGAAACACACACTCAGCCACCGCGCAGTTGACGCTTGTTTTACAGTCATTACTTCTACGAATTTCATAACGTCATTTCGAACTGACGTAATAACGTTGGCTGGCAAATCGCGTATTGCCTAGGAGCCGGGAGCATTATCATCTTATTCAAGTGCCCTTTTGTATCGAGCATGCACTCCACATAGTCCCGAGACGCCTTCGGGCAAACGACGACGACTTTCACGACTCTTCCAAATAGCTTCTCTCCGACGCGCGCGACGGAGATTCGCGGATTATTCGCTCATCGATCGTACTCGGGAGATTCTCCGCGCGATCCTCCAACGACACGTCGGTACATTGTAAGCCGGCGTTGTAAAATCCATGTTTGTTCGTTGCGCGACTCTCATTTATCCCCTCGCAACAGTGTCGGCGGACCACACAGCGAGCTAATACATCAAAGAAGCCACGCGTTTACATATGGGAAACAGTGTTCGCCCGCAGAGATTTATTATTCGTCGTTCGAGCCTTTCGGGAGATTTTCAAAAAATCTCAGATTTCTTTTCTCTCGTACCCTCGATCTCATCGAGATATTGCGCGGCTCCGGATGAATATCGTTTGGGCTTGTTTGCTGTGAAATCGATTCGCCAATGTGTGAGTGACGCGACTGCCGAGTCGTTACGTCGATGTGGAGCGGCGTTTTAGAGTTGCAAGCTCCGGAAGCTAAATACACTGAGAAAAAATTACATAGTAAAAGCAACAATACTGACTTTTTACCATCAAAAATTGTTCCCAGGGGAACGTCTACATTGTATAATTACGACTATGACAAAAAATCATGGTTGCAAGCACAATCATACTTCACCCAATCGAGTATATGCTATCAGAAACTATCTATATAGACACTATATACACTGTAAAAAAATTTTGTTTGAAAATTAATGAACAGTATTGGAAGCTTTTTTACATAAACCGTTTCTGAAATTTCAAACACATGTGAGTTGCAATTTTACAATAAAATTTGTACTTTTCATGAACATTTTTGTAAATTTTGCAGCAAAAGATTTGTAATTTTAGTATCTGGTATTTTTACTTTACAAGCAAAGTACATTAATGTTTAACTAATATGAGTAATGTCAGCAAATTTCAAGTTCCAGTACATTAAATTTACAATTTATTTTTACAGTGTAGAAACTATTCTATATAGTAGAAATTACTATTCTTTTTCTCAGTGTAGACAGAGTTCATTTTTTGGGTATGATGTCTGAAAGCAAATAAATAAAAAATTGTTCGTTGGTCACCAAAGGGCTGATTCGACTGTGAGATTGAAGGGGGAGGTCGAGGAGAACTTAACGTGGTTTACTTTCGCAGGTGTTAGTGGCGGTCGCACTCTGTGCGACTGGTTCCCTTGCAGCGCCTCAGCGAGGTGGAGGTGGTTCTGACAAGGATGCTGTTATTACGTCCCAACAGCTCGAAGTTAATTTCGACGGCAATTACGTAAACAAGTGAGTGTTGATACGTTATAATTGCCCGAGAGTTCTACTCGGCGGCTTCTCAGACGCGGAGCGACGCTAGCGCCGCGGTTGGCAAATAGCGACTTTTTCGCATTTTTTTGATGAACGCGTTACGATTCTTTGCGCAGTTTCGAGACGAGCAATGGAATCAGTCACCAGGAGTCGGGACAGCCTAAACCGGTGGACGGCGAGCCAGTTGTTGTCTCACAGGGCCAGAGTTCTCATACGGCGCCAGACGGAACTAACATTCAGCTAACGTGGACCGCCGACGAGAACGGTTTCCAAGCTCAGGGCGCTCACATTCCGACCGCGCCGCCAATACCTCCAGAAATCCAAAGGGCGCTCGAATGGAACGCGGCTCACCCCGAGGAAGACGATGGTGGCCAGGGAGGTCAACGACCCCCACCCAGAGGTTAAAATCAAATAATATTCGCCAATCTGATTTCTAAAAAAAAACCCCAAAATTATGTTCGACTCTATAATTTCTCTCAAAACTATCGCAGGTTGATCGATGCAGATTGAATGAAAAGAACAAAAAAGGAAAGAAAACAATTCGAATCGTGAACTGACCTAAAGAAGCCGGCCTGCTATGGACAAAACCGACCCGAGATGATCCCCACCCGGATCTCTCGCCTCTTCTCAATAAAGCTAAAAATACGAATAGTATGTGGTATATTAATATAGAGAATACACGTTTACGAATCACGAAACAAAATGAAAAAAAACCCCTACCGGCATACAATAACTATGCATTATTAATATAATATAAGTATTGTGAGCAATCTTTATATTCTTGTTACAAAATGAAAGCAAAAACGAAAAAAAAATACGAGAGATGTAGAAGAAAAAAAAAAAAAAAAACTATACCGAGAGAACAGTTTTCGGCTGCAACTATCGGGAAATTCCACACGGTCGTACCTACCAGTGCGAGCTATAGTATACATGACGGTAGTACATGCACTCGAAATATACATTTTTATATGAAACGTTCGTTTGTGTCTGTACAGGTGTATCACTCGCCTTGTGATTTTTGTATGTAAATAAAGAATTACGCCGAAACACCGCTGTTGACTTGACATATTTGCAATTACACCGAAACCCCCCCCCTATTGGTTTTATACAATAAAAAAAAAGTTTGCAACAACTTATCGTCCACAAAGGTCCGCAATTTTTTATTTGTTGATTTCTACCTTAACAAACAAAAGTCCAAACTAAAATTGTCAATGACACGGGAAATAAAATGATTTTCTCACTTCTTCGACAAAATAATTTTTACGATATTTCGCATTGCGATTTTACGAAATTATTTTTTACCGTGCACTTTGAACATATATGGATATATTTATATACATTTATATACGTTCGGTTGAGTTCGTTAATAATTGCAAAATGTCGAATCGAGCCATCATCACGGGAGTTCAAACGTTTATCTCGCATGCGCACTTATATGCACGTTTTATCCGAGCTGCCGTGCAATGAAGTAATGCATCACAACTGTGCGGCGGAGATTAGTGTATGCGGTGGCGCAATCTCGGGATTCGTAAGTGCGGCGACATTTACGAGTAGGCACGTTTGTAGAGCTCCCGGTATTTCGTCCTGAAAAGCGCACGCCGTTTATACGAGAGAGAAAGTATCGATGCACCGATGCCAGTGAAGCAGAGGTGCAGCGCCGCAGATAGGACATCAGGTCGATGGAGCAGGGATCAGGTCGGGTCATGGTGCACCCAATCAGAGCGAAATGCGAGACTCCAACCTATCCGACCAACCCACACTTCTCCGGTACTCAAACCCTCGGAGCGCCAGGCCATTTTTGGCATCGACTTTCCAGCACTTTTTTTTACTCCCTCGTACTCTTACATTGGATAATCGCTACACTGAGAAAAAAAAATTTGTTAGATTAGCCAAAAGTCACGGTGACATACGTTCAAAGTTGTCGTTAGTTTGGTACTAATAAAACATCACTGTAAAAAAAAATTGATAATTTAATGTACCGAACTGGAAGTTTTTATGCAAAAAATCATACATTATATTCAATGTACAATTGTGATGAAAAATTAATGTACTTTATCATTGAAATTAAAGTAAATTATTAAAATTAAAGTACTTTCTTAGTAAAATTAAAGTAAATTATTGAAATTAAAGTACTTTCTTAGTAAAATCAAAGTAAATTATTTTTTCTTTTTCTTTTTAAAGAAATTTTTTTTTCTCCGTGTATGGTGCGTTGCCTCTGTTGAGTGGTTCCCTATTTCGTTTGAGAAGTAGGCTTCTTGAAATTTTCGGGCTGTGACCTTCTGGCTAGTTTTCTTGCTAATCTTCGCTACTTCGCCCGGCCCAATCTCTTCAACGATCTTGCGGCGATTTCTCTTAGATTTATGATTTTTATTTTTTACTGTTCTTCATTCTATTATATACGACTTTCAACTCCATTGTACCTTGTTTTCCTCTCGTCTCGTAATTCGTCGTAGCCAGTTTTTAGATACATATATAAAAAATAAATAAATACATTTTTCGACAACTAAAATTGTGTGTGCGTTTTTTTGTAATTCGTCTCTGCCTCAAAGTTTGATAAATTTGTTGCAAACAAAAGTTCATGTTTCATAGCTTGCATGTGCACTTTAACGTGTTTGCCATCTTTACTTCAATAGTTACCAATTTTTTACCTTTTTTCCCGATCCCGAAAAAGTCGCCATCAGTTTCCTCGTCTCGGATACGACTCCAACGATACTTTTGCCCAAACCCAAGCGATCGCACGACGATCGCGGCGGAGATTTTTTCAGCCTAGCCCGGCAACCTTTCGCCGTTTCGGGTGTATCGAGAGGAAGACCCTTCGAAGTTTCGTGATCGTTTCGTAGATCGGACCGTCCACAATTTCTACTCCGAGTGTCTTCATCGGATTACCGGTTTGTGAGAGCCGCGAGGACCTCTGCCACTCCTCTCCGCCTAATCTCCATTTGCTTGAGAAAGTCGAATCTCCCGTATCCGTGTATTCCGGGTTACATACACGAAAAAAAATTTTTTTTGGTCACTCCGCCAGGTATAAAAAGGCCGTTTCGCACGGTAAGCATTATCAGTAGTCAATCGTTCGATCTACAGAAACCATTCAACATGAGCAAAGTCGCAGTAGTTCTCTTCGCCCTCGTGGCTCTGGCCGCAGCTGGCCCAGTACAGGAGGAGCCGGTCCCGATCCTCAGCCAGGAACAGGACATCAGCCCGGACGGCAGCTTCCACACCAAGTTCGAGACCGGAAACGGCATCGCCTACCAGGAGCAGGGATCGCTGAAGCAGGTCGGCGCTGAGGTTGGATCGGTCAGCCAAGGATCCGTCACTTACACCGCTCCGGACGGAACTCCCATCCAGCTATCCTGGACCGCCGACGAGAACGGCTTCCAGCCCCAGGGCGCTCATCTTCCGGTCGCACCGGAAATCCCAGAAGCCATCCAGAGGGCTCTCGCCTACATCGCCGCTCATCCCTACGTCGAACCCAAGAACTAAGTCATCCGACCGTACAGAACCTTCGATACCCAATGAAGACCACTGGCAACGAATCGCGAACGACTCCTGATACCAAAGTCAATCAATGGACATCAGCAATTTTGCCCATCCACATTATCGTCGATTTCACTGTCGATCCGTCTATATCAGAATAAATATACTCATTACACCGTACATACTGCGAATTTTTGTCTACCCTCCGCACCGATTCCTCTCCGATACTTCGACCTCTAGATTTATCGATATCGATTCATCGATGTATTTGCTAAACCCGATTATATATATATATATGTATATTTTTTTTTTTTGGCACGTTGACGAAACTTGGGCTTTCACCGATCACCTTATGGAAAAATTCGATAACAGACATTATTTTATATCGCCTTTCATAACGTTTTGTGCTGTAAAATAGTCGAAAGGTGATTTTACTTTTTAACGATGAGAGAAAATGTTCTGAATTGGCTCTTATTAGTCGAGGGATGTTAAGAGTGACAAAACTGTATCGGCATGGTTTGCATTGTCGGAAATTTTTATTGCAAAATAATTGGTCTCTCAAATTGTGGCGATTTTTGGTAAAATATGGAAAACAGGACAAAATTTATAAACGGCTCCGAACACTTTTCCGGCACAGTTGAAATGATTAAACATGACATTTTCGGATATGATAGTTTTACTATTGACGTGTGTAACAGGATAAGCCGAAATTCGTTTCAACGTTACTGAGCGATTCTTTAAAAACCAGCCAGATCGGTATCGCCGAAATCTGTAAATGCAGCGAAACAGTCGACCGAATATCAACCGACTGTAAGAGTAGACACATAAAAAAATGAGTCTCGGTTTAATGAATTTTTAATAGCGACGCACGTGTGTCCTTGAGCGAATCTGAACGCAAGACGATCACGCGATGGTTCGAAACTCGAAGGCACCTTCTTTGGCGTGCCCGGAGGCGAGAAGATTTGACGGTGCTCCCGCGGCGTTTGCGCAACGATCTCAGGGTTAGAAAGATCGTACGTTTGTCAACTACTCATCCGACTTTGATACTGTGAACGTCCCGACTATACATAACATCTCGATCCCGTGGCCATGGGATTAAAGATTTAGCGTCCGGAAACACGCCACCTGCACGTGTAGCACCTGCAATTGGCCGATCCCATGCCGATCGGTCGAAAAAAAACGATTGGATGATTGCATAGACTGTTTACATTGTAAAGCAATTCATTGAACGATTAATTGCACAATTAATGAGACGTTTAATGAGTCGATTAATGAGACGATCAATGAAACTTTCAATGAAACGATTAATGAAACGATTAATGAAACGATTAATGAAACGATTAATGAAACGATTAATGAAACTATTAATGAAACTATTAATGAAACTATTAATGAAACTATTAATGAAACTATTAATGAAACTATTAATGAAACTATTAATGAAACTATTGAAACTATTAATGAAACTATTAATGAAACTATTAATGAAACTATTAATGAAACTATTAATGAAACTATTAATGAAACTTTCAATGAAACGATTAATGAAACTTTCAATAAAACGATTAATGAAATTTTCAATGAAATCATTAATGAAACGATTGATTAATGGATCGATTGGACGATTGGTTAACTAATTGATTAGACGATTAATGAAACGATTGATTAAAAGATTAAGGAAACAATTGATTAGACGATTAATGAAATAAATCAAAAATGCTGATTTTACTGTTATCGTAAAAAATTACGAATTAAAAAAAATCAATGTTGCTATGTAGATACAAATTCGTTCGTTCATTGACAAATGATTCGTCGATACATCATTCATACACGAACGAACCAAACCGTGCTTGACCTTTCGACCGCCGGACTTGAAAGCTGCATCGATCAAAAGTCGATCGGACGCCAGCGAGATGAAAAGTTGCATGTCCGAAGATCATCGCAGTGGCACAATTACGCTTCATCTCGTTCGCTAACCGATCGATCCCAGTAGCGACCCGGCGGACCGGCTAGCACGGCCCATGTGAAAAACCCAAAGTAAAAAAAAAAAATGACCTTTACACAATCGCCGAAAGCGGCCAAGTCGACTTTTGAAACGCACAAGGCGGCAGCCGTGAGCCCGATACCTGCTAAATCGGTAAAACCATCCGGAAAGTGGGGGCCACGGAAAGAGCCGCGGAAGGTATCGGTCGCGAGGCATTCGCTGACATTTAGCCGAAAAATTTCGTTATGTCGAATTTCGCCGTGGGGTGTCGAACCCACGGTCGGGTATAAAACTAACGATCGGCACGGAGCTCATCATCAGTAACCACTCGTTTCTTCCTCAGAAACATTCTCGACTCAACATGAGCAAAATCGCTATCGTACTTCTCGCCTTCGTGGCCGTGGCTGCCGCTGGACTTCTGCCCAACGAGCCCGTCCCGGTCGTCAGCCAGGAGCAGGACATCAGCCCTGATGGCACTTACCACACCAAGTACGAGACAGGAAACGGAATCGTCTTCGAGGAGAACGGTCAGGGTGCCGTCAGCTCCCAGGGATCCGTCAGCTACCCGTCCGCCGACGGCGCACCGATTCAGCTCAGTTGGGTCGCCGACGCTAACGGTTACCGTCCAGAGGGCGCCCACCTTCCGGTCGCACCTGCAATCCCACCAGCGATCGTCAGGGCCCTCGAATTCATCGCCGCTCACCCCTACGTCGAGCCCAAGGAACACTAAGAACAACCCCGCTCATCTCCGACCAAGCAACGATACCGATCAACGACAAAAAGAAACCCTACAAACCAAAGTGTTCGTCACAAAAAATGGCCCTGGTCCATTCATCGAACGAGGACCGAACATTGTTAGTTTGAAATAGAACATTTTTATAGACACTCATACAAGATTTATTTTGTTCTGACCTTTCCCAACCCGTTAGATTTTGTAAGAGCTTTATATCGTTCGGTGGGAAAACTGCGGTTTTACGCACGCTTCGCATGCGAAAACCCACCTTTTCGCACCTTGTGAAAAACGACTTTGTACGACACTCGCCCTTGGTTCGCGCTGCAAACTCACACTCGTCAGAAAAAGGTTTTTTGCACTAGTATCAAAATTGTACGATTTCCTAACGCATGCACATAAAATCGTGGTTTCTGTTTCTGTGAAACAACGCAGAAAGGCACTTTTTCGCATTGCGTGTGAGAAGGATACTCCGCATGCGTACAAACGCAGTATGGTCTTTTTTCTCGCACTAGTGCGAGAAAGTGCAGTTTTGCGCACGCTTCCCAAAAACGAAACGTGTTACTTTCGTGAATTTTTTACGAAAAATTATGTGAATGGCAGGGGTGTAGAAACGGAAGTTTACATGATGCGGCTCTGTCACACTCGTCGTGACTCTCTTTCTGTGCCCTTGCCATATAAATAACTATTCTGCGAAGCGAATGGCACTTGCATAAGAACGGTTGCACCGGAAATCTAACAGGCGATTTCCAGGGCGTTCGAATTCATCGTGGTTCATGCCTAGTTGAGCCCAAGAAACACTGAGAACAAACCAAGCTCATGTCCAACCAAGCAAAGATACCGAAAAAAAAAAATGTACACACCAAAGTGCTCGGCTGAAAAAATGGTCCCGATCCATTTATGGAACGAGAACCATACATTGTTTGTTTTGAAATGGAAATTTTTTATAAACACTGATCCAAGATTATTTTTGTTCGAACCTTCCTTCCTAACCCGTTAGATTTTGTCACATATTTTCGCGGCGCGAATGGCACTTGATGCCCGTAGCGACTCCCAGACATTATCCAGTCCATTGACCATTCACATTTCACTTTTTACCAGTTTAATTTTTCCAACGCGAAAAGGCGTTGGCACCTCAGCCGAGATGGGGAATGTCACGTCTCCTCGGTTATGTAACTCTTAATGACGCCGGGGCAAGTTTCACTAATGTCAAGTGATGATAAATGTTGAGATGATGGAAATTCATGTTATTGCGGAATACATCACACTATAACTCGTCTTTAGGTTTATCTTAGTGTCGCGAAAAATGTATTTGCAGATAGAAAAATCTATTGGCAATTTTGCGTAAATTTTGGAAGGAAATGGATCATCTTTGGGTCGATGACCCCGGTTGTAAACGACCTTAATAATTTCTACGAACTATGCTCGCTTATGCGTTTGATCCTAAGTTCGTTATCCAGAAGAGTCGGGTCATTCCGCGAGGAGTCAAATTTTTAGCAAAAAATTGCCATCCTACAGCCTAGCGGGACACGAGATATCTAAAGCGGTGAGAGGTTGTCAGAATACATTAAAATGTCATTCGTCTTCAGATTTATAGCGTCGCAAAAAAATTATTTGCGGCTAGAAATATCTATTGCTAATTTTATGCCAATTTTACGAGGAAGTGGGTCATTTTTGGGTCGATGACCTCAATAATTCCTGGGTTTGATCCTCGATCCTTAATCCGGATTAGCCAGAAGATTCCACGTATAGTCGAATTTTTAGCAAAAAAATTGCCACCGAATATCCGTGCGGGACACGACATATCGAAAGCGGTGAGAGGTTGCCAGAATACATTAAAATATCATTCTTTAGATTTATAGTGTCGCAAAAAAAATTATTTGCCGGTATAAAAATCTGTTGGTAATTTTGTGCCAATTTTCTGAGGAAGTGGGTTATTTTTGGATGAATGACCTCAATTGCAAATGACCTCAATAATTCCTACGAATTATGTACACTCACGCGTTTGCGCCTCGGTAATCCATATCGGCCAGATAATTTCGCGAGGAGTGACATTTTTGGCAAAATATTGTCATCAAAATGTCCGAGAGGAGCAAAAGATATCGAAAGCGGTGAGAGGTTGCCCTTGTTGGATATCATATCTCCGTGTCGTGTTACGATCCTCCTTGGATGTATAATATATACCTCCATACATAAATTAAATATCATGACGGTGAGAGTTGCAGGTAACGGTATGCGGAGGGAGGTGCTCGTTCACCGGCGTTTTAACCCGATGGTCAAACGTATTAGTACCATGAACCAGTATCGAGAGTTCCCATGCATTCGATGACATTTGAAATGCAACATCTACGTGTTTACACGGCCAGTTTTCCCGTGTATATAAGCCCGTTGCATCTCACCTGGGATCACCAGTCGGTTGTAGAGTATTGAAATCAGCCGAGTCTCGAAGGTAGGAAGAGTATCGAATAATTCGGATAAAAAACCCAGATAAAAAAAAACAAACAAAAAACTGTTCGCGATAGACAATAGCGTGATTGGTGTAAAATTGAAAGAAAAAAAAAAATAGTGTCGATGCGAAGCATTGCATCTCGTGACGGATAACTGTAAATCTATACGTGAATTGTTGGTTCTGTTTTTAGGTAATTTGGAGGAAAAAAAAAAAAAATCAAAAATGTTGATCCAATCGATAGCGGTGTTTTGCATGGCGGTCGGTGGAATGGCTGCGACTCTGAGCGGGGGTGACCCTATCGCCATAGTGGCTCAAGCGTCCGACATCAGTCCGGACGGAAGTTTCTCGAACAGTTGGGAGAGCGCTAACGGGATAAGGTTCGAGGAAAAAGGAGTGCTGAAGAACGCGGGTCAGAAGGACGAGGCCGAGTCCGTGCAGGGTTCGGCGTCTTGGACTGCGCCAGGTGGCGAGAAGATATCTCTGGGATGGACCGCCGACGAGAATGGCGCGATCTTCGACGGCGCTCATCTACCGACCCCACCACCGCCCCAAGAAATTCCGGCCGCCATTCAGCGAGCCCTCGACTGGATCGCCGCACATCCTGAGAAACCGGAGGCTCGAGTTTTGTAGAAATCGTAGGAATCTCTACGTTTCATCGAAGATCAATAAAATATTATGAACATTGCTCGCAGAAATCAGGGTCTAGTTCAATGTCAATTTCCCTTTCTATGTCCTCGTCCCGTTCCCGTGAAATGTTAAGCATTGAAGAGAGGTGGAGGTCGTCGTCAATGGACTCTTTCGGAATGTTGATAATTCAGCGAGTATGCAAGACACTGCGGTCAGATACTGCTCGTCTTTGAGACTAAAGATCATGCTTTGAAACGAGCGTTGTGTCATTTTCGTTGGTGTTGTACTAGAGGAGATGTAAATACGCGAGGAAGTCCATCGTACGCGACTTTTCCCTGTAACGATAGGGGAAGATCGTTATCAATGGACCTTTCTTGGGATCTTGATAATTCATCAAGTATGCAAGGCACTGGGATCAGGTATCGCTCGTCTTTAAAACTGAAGATCATGATTTGAAACGAGTGTTGTCCCACATTCGTAGGTGTTGGACTAGGGGAGATGTAAAGACTCGAGGAAGTCCATCGAAGGCGACTTGTGCCTATTTCGATGGAGGGAGATAGGGCAAGATCGTCAATGCACCTTTCTTGGAATCTTGATAATTAAACAAGTATGCAAGGCACACGGGGTCAAATACCGTGCATCTTCAAGGCTAAAGATCATGCTTTGAAACGACCGTTGTCCAATTTTCGTCAATAGATCGGCACGGGATTTTCTGTAGTTTCGCCCGTGCCTTCGTATGAATGCGATGCAGGGTAGGCAATAGAAAAGCGAAGATAGGAGAAAAACCCGGATTCGGTTATAAAAACCCAGAAAAATTTTTACAACCCGCCGTGGGGAACGAGTATATATTTTAAAAATGCAGTTGTCAATTTCGGTGTCTTCAAAATGTCTACGTTACTCTATGTGTAGTACAGTGGACTCTGCGTAATATCGCGTTTTCCCACAATCCTCCCTCTCTAAGCTATCTCGCCGTGAGAGGAAAGCTTCCCCCACTATTCGGCGTCGCTCTGCTGGCAAGACACCCTGCACGGCTTTGCGCCGGGGTCGTTTACGTCCGTCTCTTTCTAAATATCAGACTCATTAGAATAGAATGGGGGCACTCCATAATTTCATACGCTCTCTTATGCAGCGCATCCAGAGCCCCGAGTGCGCGATATTACGGAGAGTCCACTGTAGTTATATTTGTAACCTAATTACTAGCTACCATGGTTGCTAATTTCCAGAATTACCAACTCTGGAAGTTAGTGACCACGGCAACGCGGAAAACGCAACTTCCAACTGCGTTTTTCCCGATTTAAGGGAGCCACGTGTACGGTGTTCGGTCACTCGCAGCACGTATGCGCAACAGCAGCATCAAACTGTGAATGATTTGTACTGGGACCTGGAACGGAAGTTAAAATATGGGAACGCGGCCAGTCCTGATGAGAAAAATTACAAGACATTCGACGGTATAATAAAAATATCTTATAAATAATTCATTATTCATAGCATCATGAATAATGTTGAATGGCATTTCGTTTTAATGGAAAGCTAAACTCCATTACATTTCGATTTACAATGCCTTCTACATACCAACTTATCTCAATTTATTTATATATATCACGCTTATGTCCCTATTGAACGTGCAAATGTAAGGAATGATATAAATGTCCTAATAATCTGGAAAATAAAAATAACGTATTATTAAGTTTCAATGACTGCTGGTCGGAGGCAACAGAAATTTGATGGATTATAGGTTAATTTTGACGATAGTATTGTGATGCGGCGTTAATGAAAAAATTATCTTTCTTACCATCCCGAAAGTTTGCACTGACATAGTAAGCATATTCCCGACTGAGAGATCGCAAAGGGCGTTACAACGCAACATCATCAACTGTAGGACTTTCTGAGCTTTGGGAGATAGTCTGTACCAATGGCTATTATGTCTGCGTGGAAGAAGACTTTTTATGAGACCACGGCATCAGTCCTTACTTCTATACTTACATACAAATGCGAATATTTGTACTATGATCCACAAGTATTTGGGAAATGTAGCTTTCAGCATACAAGTAAATTATGATATTCAACACATCATCCGCCAATGTTAGGGTTTCCCCAAGATTGTGCTTTCTCAGCAAAATCTAAGTACCGACGCAGTTTATTTGTTAGTTCCATCAATATTTGTCATTGGTCTCAACTTATTACCCGAAGTGCTGATGTGATACTTAGAATCATGCCAAACCCGAGGGTGAAAAAGAAATTCCATGCATAAGTTGCCCTGATGAGATCTGCATACCTGACAACAATGTATTTATTAATACCATTGGTTAATTTTGCTAAATACATTCTCACTTATAAATGATCTTACTCAATAGCATCATTATGTCTGTCGATGCATGAAACTAG